>VRMD01001760.1:0-15516 GCA_009872375.1 Sminthurides bifidus | reverse complement strand
CTCGGTACTCGTCAAACGAATCGCTGCCATAATGGCCCGAACCTGCACCTGTACATTATACATTAGTTTTTGCACAAGGGTTGATCTACATTCGTATTCATAATCAAAGTTCTGCTCTTTTAGACAAATTATTCCAGCAAGGCATGGCATTTTGTTTCCCTTAGCAACGAGCGAATAAAGTAATTGAGAAATTTAGCAAATCCTGAAGAATATCTTTTAGAAAAGAGAACTAGAGAAAAGCAAAGATCGCTGTCGAACATGAAGGCGGCAGGAACAATAAGGGGAAAAAAAGTTGTGTAAAAATGCATGATCCGGATAGGTTTAGAGTGCACGAACGGAGTAATTACTGCTGCAGATTGGAATGCAAAGTCAGTTGTTGCTATCGTTTCAAAGAGATTTGGCTCACATGGAAGTTCGTTGCGTGCGACAGCGATGGAGGAGCATAAATCTTGATTTTAAAATTGGTGGCTTGACAAGCAGTAATTGGAATATGGGTAGTGGAGGAAGGCTGGAGTGATGTTGATGACGATGATGAGACGAAGGAATACTGAGTGATTTGTGCGTAAACCCACATGTAACGCATTATAATTTGCGCACGTTGTCAAAAGGGAATGAAAAGGTGATTTTAATGGGATATTGATTGAAAAGATTACGACTCTTTTATTGAGGGCTCGTAATGGCACGTCTTGATGAAGGAAGGAAATTACAGATCGGACTCTCGCTAATGTAGCAGCTTTGTGAATAAACAGTAGGCTGTGCAGGAATTATGAAGATCATATAATTATATGGCAATACTCGACAATAAAAATCGTATCGTCAGAAGTCAAACTTGTCTCCATCTCATGATGTTGGTGCACGATAAGGTTGGCTGAAAGACGTCCATATCCGGATTCTTCGACAAGTTACGCCTTTCGGGAACTACTTTGTTTGCAGATACAAAGAGCTGTTTTACGGCCAAAATTAAGCTTGAAGTTGCATTGAATCTTCTGAAGTTATGGTCAAAGGGAAGAAAGCCTGGTAGTACTGAAGTTTAGGAACAATTATTCTTTAATTTAGTAGCTTTGAGCAACGAAACTGATAGCGATACGTATAATGTGCTACTGCTGATGGAGTTGTTGTGAAGGAATGCGGAATGTGGAAAAGTCGCGTGGGTTCGACACATGCCAAATGCTAATAGGATCGAGTTTCAGCAGCTGCAAATTTTCCGAAGTCGAGGTTTTTGTGATTAAGTTTTTAATTAAGTAGGAAGTGAGCCCGAGGCTCCTTTGACGAGATGGGATAGGGAACGTGCGGAAGAGTGGATTGGTAAAGGGGCTAGTAAGTGGAGCTTGTTGAGACAAGGTGCG
This sequence comes from Sminthurides bifidus, assembly GCA_009872375.1. Lineage (NCBI taxonomy): Eukaryota > Metazoa > Arthropoda > Collembola > Symphypleona > Sminthurididae > Sminthurides > Sminthurides bifidus. The sequence continues at coordinate 14,170 of VRMD01001760.1, read as the reverse complement.
AAGATTCGTTAGCCTCGAGGTTCGATTCGTCATCGGGTATTCGCGCTCGCTGATTGAAGTAGCGGATTATGGGCGAAAAGTTGTTGGCGGATTATTTTGATGAGCTTAGCTCTGAATGAGGCAGTTAGCAGAGATTGATGGTGATGATAAGGCCGATAAACCGGTGGAAGATGCTTCCAGCAGTATTGGATTGGTGTAACTAGAGCAGTGTCAAGGTTTTGTTTACAACCAGGAGCATCAGCACCACGAGGTAAAGAAAGAACGCCAAGCGAAGGAACAGGTTGAGTGAAATGGCACTGTACTGCTGTCGGCAGGGAGGCTCCTGGCAAAGAAGGATTTATGGCAAAGATTCTTTTAACACGGTTGCTTTCAGTAATGAGAGTACGGATGAGAAGAGTCGCGACTTGTGAAACCATTGATTGTGCGTTGCCAATGGATTCGCTAGATTAGCCAGAAACATGTGTAAATGTAATGGATAAATGGCTTTGATGTGGGACTGAATTAATTACGATAAAGAGAGTTGTACTACTGCCAGAGGACAAAAGAATGCAAAGACAGGATCTGAAAGATGAGGAAAAATCGCGAACATGCGAAAACGTTGTGCGAACATGAAGGCATTATTGTCGGGTGAACACTACGAGTGAGATTTTAACAGGGATTCTCTGTGACGGCTTTACGTACTATGTTGCTGCCAATCAAAGTTTCGCTCTTTGTAGTTACATGCTGAGAACTTTGTATTGAATTAATTTCCATTTGTAGAGACGGCGAGAGAATTGAAACGATCGGAGTGAAATAATTATATGCTGCCATGTATGGGCCGGCTAATTAATTAGAGACATTTAGCACAGTTTACTTACGTGGTGGTTGCCAAATGAAGGAGTGTGGGGTAATTGAAATAGAATAGAGTTGCTAGCGTGCGACCAATTTTGTGGCTACAACTGTTATTGATATCTGATTGATTGCTACGTGAACTGGGGTAAAGAAAATTAGAGCGGGCTTGAGATACACTTAACGCTTGGCTTGGCCAACTCATTTCCCTTCCTATGACGACCGATACACTTGACCGCAGGAAATGCAAGCTGAGACATAATTTGCTCACCGTAATGGTAAATTGCCAAAGGATGTTACTAAACTTTGGTTTTCTGTTGCCTCACATCGAGGAAAACCGCCTTAACAATGCTTTGAGCTATGAGCACAATAACTTGCGAGTTGGAAAGAGGTTCCTGTTTTGAATTCAATTGTCCTGAAGGCGAAAATGGAAGTAAAATCGCAAATAATCAGCACCCCACAGCACCGTATATTGAGGGATAAGTGGATCTGCTTGAGCAAGCTGGTGATTAGAAACGAGGGGCTGGATACCTAATTTAAAACATTTTAAGGCGAGGAAAGCTAACAGTTGGAATCAGGTTTAGTGTGATGATTACAATGAATTAGCGGCTCGGGTGACTGAGAATTAAGGTGGAAATGGCCCAATGCAGAAAGAGAAACGAGAACTTGATTGAGCAAAGGAGGAGATTAGAGAGGACGATTAGAGAAGGAATATAATAGTGTAACTGCGTTCAATCTTGGTGGAAGGAATTAACGGTGTGATTGTCAAATTGTAAAATTGGCGGCGTGATTTTTGATTCATAAATTCTCTGTTTCATGGCAGATTAGATTGTAACTGCAGAGTCGGATTTTACATTTGGATTCCTTCTGGTTATGTTGATGGGTTTTAAACACGTGTTGTCCAACTCGTGTATTTTTGTTGTGTAGAAGTGAGTGGCTGTGCAACTTTCTCTTTTTACTATTATTTCATGAGAAACGATTAAACATCTGACTCGGAGCTTTTAGAACTTCTGGTAAAGCTTAATGGTAGATGACAGATTACTCTTGATTGCCGGCATTAAATTGTAACTCACTGACAGGCTCGTAGAAAGGGATGAGGTTGTTCAAAGAAGAAAGAGCGGTGGCGCAATCGATAGAATCAGCCGGTTGCAGCCATTACAGCTGTTGAATGAGGCTGATAAATTGTGCGAAAGACAGTGAGGGGAAATTCGTCTCTAGGCTGTAGTAAATTTTATGCATGAGTTTAAGTGTAATTGAAATGATGTGAGATGACAGCTATTATAGCTGACACTGCTGAAACTGTGTGACAGAAAGTGAGTTTATGTTCTTGAAGAATATGATTTTATTTGCGCTTTGAAATGTTAGTGATCACCCTTTCAAGTTACTCAAGGAATTATCATAGGTGGGTTTGACTCCCTTTCAAAATTGAATATGTCACTGCAGTGGCGTTTACACAAGCGAGAGCGTGGCGAAGAGAGATGGCGACCACATGTTTGCACTTGGCATTGTTTGCTCTCACTCGAAAAAGACGATGAGATGCAGGGATCTTGTTGCTCGTGCAAGAGCATGACGTGTCTCAAGATTAATACGCTGAATACGTAATCCTTTGTTCGAAAATTTAGTGGTCCAAGGTAGATGTAATAAGTTTTGCAAAAGAATAGAACATGAAGGGAACTGTTCTTCCGACTAATACTATGTACATTGAAGGGTGTAAACAAGATTTAAAGTTAAGAAAATAGAACGCGAATGAGTTACTAAACTAGCACACGTTGTCTGTATTGCACTGCCATGAGGGTGAATAGGAGGTTAATGAGCGAATTGTTGGAGGACGAATGGAACATTATTTGGAAGGATTGGATTTTTGTGGATTGTCAAGTCGTGATGATTTCAAGAGATGTGCCAACATGAAATTACGCTCTTACAAAGCGTTGCCTTGGCGATAGCGTGAGATAAGTGCAAGGACGAGGGTGTATAAGACGGGGACGGGAGTGGAACACGTCTATTGCAGAGGAAAGAGCTCATTTCGCGAACCTGAAAAGTCGTTCTGACCGAAAGGGCTCATACGGGCTGTTGTTGAATTCATTCCTGTGTTTACAAAGACAGGGGTAGAAACCTGGTAGCACTGCCACACTGGCTCGCGCACAAAGATCCAAGATGAGAACGGTTGATAGAACATGAATGGAGTCTTGGCGGTGTGCGGAAGATGCATGGGGATTACGGTGATTGTTTGCGGGATGAATTGTCCACGAAGGTAGATAAGACAAGGAGCGAGGGAAATAATAAAAAGCTGAACGAATAATTGACGACGCCAGAACAAGAGGTTTGGAAGTGGAGGATGATGTGCAGCAGAATGAGCTTGAAAATACCCAAGTAAATTAGATGAGCATTTTGATGGGAAGATAATGGTGACGGCGGAATTAGCATGTGGCCATTATTGGTTTCATGACTTGTTAAGCACTAAGTAGCAAGTAGAATTCCTCTCGTTATTCAAAGTTAATTCTTTTTGTTTCAGGCACTTCAAGCCGAGGTTGAAAACAAATCTGCAGAGGTTCACGCCGTCTTGAGAGGACAATGTCAGAGCCAAGGACGTGGAGCAGTTGATGGAAAAAGAATCGCGAGACTTGAACGACGCTGGCACCAACTAAGACTCCGTGTACTGGAGTGGCTTGAGCTTCTCAGTGGGATAGAACATCGGAACCGTCTGAAAAATCAAGTAAGAGAAAATTCCATCGTATATTATAAGCTGTGTACAACAAGCTACACGTAAACTTGCACTTAGATGTAGGTAAGGTTTGTAGCAAATGGGAGTGGATGAAATACGAAATGATCAAGTCCAAGTATCATCATTGTAATTGTACGCTGAGAGAGTCGGTGATAGCCGTGTGTAACTAAGATGGACAGGGTAGATGATGGAAGATGCGGGAGTTGTCATCCGAGGGTCACTTAAGTTAGCTGGGATGTTTAGAGTACAAATCGCAAAATGAGCGTAGGAAGAACATGAAGTTGAGGAAAATGAAGGAAACAGCTGTGCTGTCCTGCTGGTCAAAATGGTATGATGAAACATAATATGTTTCACTATGAGGGACATTTCTCATGATACCAGTAGGACAGTTTGAGAAAATCGAATGTTTTGTTTCTTGTTTGGCTATCATAAAGACAATCATGGTGTCCCTGTCGAACGGTGGATGTCGGATGAAGGATGAAGAGTGGACAGCTCACCTAGCTGGTGGCTGAGTTGCTGAAAGGTTTCATGATCACACTCAGATGGAAGACTTAGGTGGGGCAAATGAGCATTTTTTAGGGAATAAAAAATATTTAATTAAAGTTGTACGGACGTTGTGCGTGCTCCGGGAAAAGATTAACCAAATGATCAAGTCGGAAGGACTGATGAGATGGCGATACGCATGCTAGGTTATGCATAATCCATCTGTCTTGAATCGACCCGTTTGAGCAACGTGTATGTGTACCGTGCCTTGAAGAATCGCCAATTGGATATGTGGGTGCGTGTACTTTTGAATGGGCGATGAATAATTGATGATCACCCGATAGAAGAAGAAGAAGGATGAAATAAATGAGCTACAGGTATGACAATGTTGGAGACTTGATTGAGTGGCAGATTTGTTTGGACTCCTGGTGTTTCCTGCCAGCATGTGACTGCAATCTGCGCTGAAATGAATGTGTTGGGCAAGTCGGAGAGGATGTGGCGAGAGTCTTGCTTGAGTCAGAAGAGAAATGCATGTTATTACCGCGTTTGCAGAATTTTACTGTGGGAAATTAAGTTACTTGGAGTAAAAATGCTAAGATTATTTATTTTATATCGTTGACGTCTTGCAAAGTTGCCAAGGCAGTCAAGTAAACATAGGATTGGAATGGATTGTGGGTTGATCAAGAAAGTCATGGTGTTTGTAAACAATTGAAATTGTTATAAAGGAGAGAGACAGAGAGAGACATTACAGAAATCAAATTGATTAAGTAAATAGGGATTACTGTGGGAATTACGCGAGAGGAGAGGAGGGGTAGGAAGTATTATTGCATAGCATTGGAAAGTGAACTTTGGAAGGAGAGGAATGCGTAAACGCAAGTTTATTAAGATTTTTGCCAGGAAGCAGAATTAAGTAGAGCGGTGAAAAGCTGTGATGACCGACGCGGCGCTGATTATGACAAATCGTGAGCTGATAGGAAAAGTGGAAAATAATTTTCTTTGATTGACCTCAAAGTGTGGCATGTGCGGTATATGCGTGATCTTACGCAAAATCCGAGCAGTCACCAATCCACTGTGCAATAATGATTGCATGTAAGTTTTACAAATTGGAGAAAAAATCAAAGTGCAGACACGTAGTGTATATTACGCAGAGCAAACTAATTTGTTTTTCAGATCATCTTGTTGCATTTTTTCCCGCTCACTTACGCAATTAACCTATGCCATCAGCTGAAAACAATTGGGCTTTTGGTGAAAATTCGAGAGGCTCGAACATGCTGCAGGAGTGAATAGCTGCAGTGAAGTAGCGATGTTGGTGAATCACCCATAAGTTTTTGACAAAAGTACTGGTGAGCAGAGACTTATTACGGTGGACAAAGGAAATTTTGTTACAGAGGACTTTTGCTTGGAGGAAGTAAAATGCGTGATAATAAAAAATTTGTACGTTATTCATGACAGCATGCTGCTGCCAGGAAGGGTGCTGTTAGGTGGCCAATAGCGTGATGATATTTAATGACCACAACGCAGCTTGCCAAGTCAGGGCGATCTCACCAAGACAGTGGGAGGAAACAGGGACTTGAGGAAGGTTTCTTCTGTGAACTTTTGTCATATTCATGTGTGCAGATGTTACTTCCCCGTCATGTTGCTATGGAGCTTCAAAAGCCTTTAGATAGGCAGATATACAGAGGTGAAAAAACGAAAACGTGAACGTTGAACAGTGTGTCGGATCCTACGACGATAATAGTTGCATTGACATGCCGGAGTGGGCGAGGATAAAAGTGTCAATCTGAAGAGTTGAGCTGAATGCAGGGGAATTCGATTGTCGTGAAAGTTGTTCCGTTTAAAATTCAAGCGAAGAATAAATCCGATTGCCACATTAAACAACAGAAAGCTCATAACTCCACTTTGACAACATTCAAAGAAGAGAAAGAAGAGGGATAAAAGAAAGAGAAAAGTTGAACCAGGAATGGGCTCATTCAAATAACCTCTGATAATAGCCAAGTGAATAGTGAGTGAAGCGGGGGAGAAAATCTGTTTCGAATCGGTGATTGTTTTTCGTGCCATAGAAACGACGGACGGAAAGGAGCAGAGTTTTCGCACTCGTACGTTTCACATTCAAATAATGCCTGAAGGCTGTGACGCTGTCTTTGGTGAATTTATTCTTTGTGCATGAAGATGATCGCTGTTGTGAGTTGATTTCTTGGAGACTAAGCACCCGACCTCGTGTTGAACCAGGAGAAAATTTATTGCATCGAGCCACATTGCACTTTTAGCGTCGCATGGCGTAAGTGAGGAATACTAGACATAGTCTGTACTGCATGAAACAACTTGCAAAGCATGTGATCGCAAATTGTAGCTGGTTCGATGCCTTCGCTTGAACTGTTGATAATGGAAACTTGAGGAAATTAGACTGCCTTAGTGACTTGAAGGTATTATGTGCTTTTGATAATGATTTATATTGAGGAATCAACGTAGATGATTATCGCACGAGTGTTTGTTTTCTCTTTTACGCAATTTTACAAGAGTTACTTATTGGTTGTTAGGTGGGCGGGGATTGAAAATTTGAGGAAGAAATTGGCGAGGATTAGTTGTAAGTATGGGGCATTGGTTGGAAACGTGTGCTGGGAGAGTGAGTAAAATAGGAACTTGGGGAATGGGAACGATAGTTTTTAGGGCGAAAGAAGTAGTGAGGGACAGCGTTTTTATTGAGGTATGCTCGTGGTCATTTTTCACGAGCTAATTATACTTTATTGCAATTGGAGTGGAACAGATTAGAAAGAAATATTCATGTCGGGAGGCCAGGGGCAAATTTTAGAAAAAAATATGCTACGAACAGATTCTTGTACACAGTGACACATAATCTCGGTCGGACGATAAGCACCCTAGTTCCTCTCACCCACCTTTTGCTTCGAGCACGGGAGAGTTCAAGGTGAGTGGTTAGTTAAACATGAAAGCGAACATGTCGTTTCCCAGTCTTATTGATACCATGAAGTGTGTCAGAGGTTTTTAATGCGGGGAAAAGGTATTTAAACAAGTAAATGGAAGATGGATTGCCTTCCTCCTTGTAGTGCAGAAGGATGGGTACATGTCATTCATTTAAATTTTCTCTGCTTAATGAGAGTTTTCAAGAGGCTAATTGTAAGCACTGAAGGTTGTTGTGGGCGTGCGCTCGGGCGATTCTTCAAGTGTATAGTGGATTCGAAAAGTATTACACTGGTACGAATTACAAATGCCATTATCTCCTTGGCTACAAGTTGCAATAGAGGGTATGTAATTGTTTTAACTACCTTTTCTTTGCGAGTCCGGGTGCAGAGTTTTTTTTTACCCAGGTGTAATTGTCGTTTAATCACAAGTCGAGTGTGGAAGGCAGCAAGTTGAATCTCTGGCACTATTAGTGAGAATAGCGCCTAACTAAGCGAGGATGTGAATGACCAGGCAGGTGGCAAATGTAAGGATTGAATACAACCGAAGGTAGATTGTTGCAGTATTGGAAACTGTAGCCGACCCAGAAGCCATCTGACAGGCGAGCCGTTGGAGTTAAAAATATGTGCGTGCGGCCTTTAACGAACCAGCTGGAAGTCGTGCGAAAAGATGGACAGAGGAGCACTGCTGTGTGCTGATTTTGATGGCACGGTAAAAAGCCGAGAAGATTTTTGCAACTCCGAAACGAAGAAGCAGTTCATTTTGTGAACGTTAGTCATGCCGTGGCACGTCTTCCTTCACGCTGTGGTAATGAGCAAAAATTAGAATCGGCGTTAAGCATAACAGCCAGTCCAGGTGATTAGCGATGATGATACAGTTGTCGTAACAAAGCTGGTTCTCTCCTGCTTCTCCGTCATCTTACCTTTAAGAAGTGTCCGAAGTCGAGAGGGTGCCTCGAACTCGACTTAGCGTAAGTACTGCACGGTCAGAACCAGGACTGGTTCACTTCATAGGCTTATGACTAGGTGACGAGGCACTCAACACCGTTTGGACACTAATGCTGCAGGGTTGCTGACGGGATTATGGGCGAATGAACATGGCTGGGCATTGTGTATATTTGTGGGAAGTGATATGTTAGAGTGCAGGACGGAAACCGTGACTGCTGTGGCCTATAAATTATATTAGTTTTCTGGGCAAATTGTAATGGGTCGGAGAATATGGGATGAAACCTGTAATGAAGCATCTCAATGAAAATAATGATGCTGTTTGTTCAGACTGAAAGTACAACTCATGTTTGTGGGAAATTTGAGAAAGAGCCGAACCAAGTGCCGGCTTGCCAATTGCTCATATGCAGTGACAAAAAGAAACGGCTGTAGTCTCAGCTAGTAATGTACCAAGTAAAGCCATTTACAGTGAGCATTTGAACTAGGGAAGGAAGCTGTGATGATGAGAGATAGCTAGTTGAATTTTTTCGTACTCTTTTTGTCCTTGTTGCTCGTGCTGACTCTGTTCGTGGATCGTGATGGCGGAGAAATCTCTTTTAAATCCAATGACTGCTACGGAACTTCGGCGGTGACTGAGGTAATTGCTAATGATTGTCATCCCGTTGAGAAAGTCCCGAACGGAGTGACAGAGTAACAACAGAGAGAAATAAATGCATTGCAGTGGCTGCTTTTTCGGCTCTGTTGAATCAGAGCCCCTCTGTGTTGAATTTGAGCTTCTCAAAGAAATTGTTGGGCGTGTATTGAACAGCAGTTGGAATTCGTATCTCGGAAAACTGAAATCAGCCAACAAAGTCCTGCCCAACATTTACAGAATGTGTCAGGCAAAACTCCAAGAACTACAACTTGCAACAATTTACAGATTTTCATGGGCGGGTTCAGTGATTTTTAGCTTCCTTCTGCCACTTAAGCACCAAAAAAGTAGCGGAACCATAAGAGTCCGGAAATCGGAAAGATGATTGCACTAGATGCCTAGGGAGAAAGAATCCACATTGTTACGAGATTAGCTGGGAGTCATGAAAGTGTGCATGTGGAAACTTGGCGTGCAGTATGAACCTGTGAAAGTTTTGGCTGGACGGAATGAAATTCACGGCAGGAATTATATGACGGCTGGAAAATGCATCGACATCCGTTTTTGTAACGTTTGCCATGCTGTCGAGAAAGCTGGAATGAGAAAAGGAGATCACGCAAGCTTTGAGAAACTCGGGTGGGTCAAGTGCAACACTATTCTTGTGTATGTCAAACTTTTTGATTTACACCGGCCTAATTCATTTAAGAGCCGATTAGAGGGAAACTTGAGGGCCTTGACTTACGTCAACTGTATTTTCTCCTTTTCATTCAGCTTACCATCACACTAAAAATAATTCAACTATACATTGACAACTGACAGAGTCGGAATCCCGCTACAGTGATGATGTGAAGGTGCTGGAAAGAAAGTGCTATTCAGTCCATGACCAAACCAGCTAGATTGTCAGAACAAGTGCTAATGTTTGTCGGCGGAGATCACACTTACCTCCGCATTTGTGAGTGGAGTGTTTGGTGCTTTCATGTGAAGGTGGATTATATTATAGAATGCAGTATTGACTTTACGACGTGTGTCCTTCCATACTGAGACGGGGAACAAAGGGTTGGGCACTGATCGGAAAGATAATGGGACCAACTACTTGTTGGCTTGTTGGTAAGCAGGACCTGGTTTGGCGGTGGAAGACTGATTGTGTGGTGCCTGTGCCTTGGGGTGGGTGATTATTTTCTGGTGGCTACAAAGTGAAAAATTAGTCGGGGATGCAGGTGATAGAGGAAAGGAATTCTTTGGTGTGGTAATGTGATGTTAAGTTGCCATGATTGCCTTGTACAGAAGATTGAATGAGGTTGGACTTCCACTGTCGGTGAATACTTAATGTTGGCCTGGGATGAAAATGGCTGGAGATTCAATTCAGGGATGCGCCCGGCAACTTGAGCAGAGCAGGCAAAGTGTAGCAACGGAATAGAAATGAGTTAGCGTTGGAATCTGATGACGAACCATGGAAGCGGGACTGAGGTTTCGCGATTTGCATGCTGTGCACGTGGAATTGGTGTTTTGGTCGTTCAATATTTATGACTGTCCCATGAGTCCGTGAGCGTAAGACCTCATGAGGAAGGCTCTGGAGGCTATTGCCGAGAGGAGTGGTATGTTTGTTTAAAAATTGTGACCCTTGTTGATATATTGTGTTCGGTTGTGAAAGAGCTAAGGAGTGCGTAAAATTTTTTAACGGATAGTCGACTCTTGGTGCAGTAATTTCGTCTCTGCAATCCGTGGACTATTTTCTCAACAGATCCTGTTTACTATCTTGCAAAGGAAAGAAATTTACAAAAAAAAAACAGAAAACCATTAGAATTATATGAGGCGTAAACTGGAGACTTTTCACAACAGTGAGGCATTGGATTCAGTATAAAAAATGAAACAACGCTCTTTGCTCATGGTTCAAGCAATACGGTAATGTGACAAGTTTGCTCAATTATGGCCAAGTTAGACGTTGTGGCAGAGGGATAATGTCTTGGTAGATGTAAGGTATGAGAACATGGAGTAAGAAAGCTGAAAGTGAACAAGATTTGTGGTCATGAAGCACGAGACGAAAAAAGAACTTTTTGATTAAAATAAAGGCGTGCATTCCACATTAAGAGTAAGAGTCCTTTAATGTCAAATGGAGGTTAAGTATGGTAGATTTGTCAGAAATGTATGTGGCATGTAGGAGCAGTTAAGAATTCAACAAATGAACTTACTCGCACGTCTGTGTGAATAAGTGGCGTTGAGAATTGGGTTTATTACTCTTCTGATTTTAGTTCATGGGTCAGAAGGCGTGCGTGTTCATGTGTGCTGGTGAAAATAAATTTGCAATTGTGCATAATAATCAGCTTTATTAGCAGAAAGGAGATGGGCGAGGCGACTTGAGCTAAGTGAATACAAACATGGGGTGGGACGGGGTGTTAACATGACCAGGGAAACCTATTAGGCTATTATCAGTCCTCTGCTCTTCTTGCAAACTAGGGATGGATGAATCGAGAAATGTCATTTGTTGAATGCAAGCAGTTCTTATCCAGTCTCTTTTCCGTCTGATCGGATTTATTAAAAGAAATACGTCGAAGGGCGGGGGTATGTGTAACGCACAGGTGTGCACACAAACGAAATGATAAACTCCGCAGTGATTGGGATTTAAAAAGTTTTGATGAGATTTCGCCTCGTTCCAAAATGGAACTTTGGAGTAGTAATCTATGATCCGAATAATTCAATCTCACTTGATTTACTTCATTTGTGATAGACATTGACGCACGTGCAGTAACGAGTGTACTAAGAGCATTACTTGCTATCGAATTCGCTTAAGGTAAAACTGACCAGGCATTTCACAGTAATGTTAATTGGTGACGCTAGACTTCAGTAGTGAGGGCGTTGGTGCTAAACGAAGAAACAAATAGATTGAAAAGAGAATTTTAAATGAGTTGAGAAGTGGTGGTAGCACAAGGGTTGGTGGTGTAAAATTTACACGCAGCTGAAGCTCGAGCACAGAGAGCCGGAGCAGCGTCAAGTCTGATCGAGGCTACGGGGTTTAATTTGTAGCTCGCAGAAAGATGAGTTCATGGGTTCCGTGTCACGATTTGTGTGTTTTGTAAACGCGGACTGAATTGATAAAATTAAAAGAGAGGCCGGGCAATATTTACAAGAGTTTTTTTTCTCAGCTTGTTGTCCGTACAGGATTCAGTCGTTGGTCTATTTGTACCCAGATCCAATATTCTGATAGAGGAATCGATTGGCTGATGGGAATTAGCGCAAGATTGGTTTTCCAAATGTGTATAAGATGAAGATTACAGCTTACAGTGATAATCCTTGGTGGAAGGAAGCGAAGCTGGAGGGTGAGAAAAGAGGATAATTCCGATAGCATCGGAACGAGGAAGCTCATAAGTTTCCCTAAACACTTCATGGGAGGAGTCATCTTTGTTAACCTTGTTTGATCCGAATTAGGAGTTGTGATTAAAGTTGTAAAATATTCGATTTTGCTGCATTCGAGTTGTAAACTAAGTGGCTTTTGCTTGTTCTATTTCGAGTCACTAACGAACTGAGAAAGGTTGGGCTTATTTTAATGGATCCGACCTTGTTGTGCAGGGCGGTAATGAATTATTAATTGATGGCGTCATTTTCAAGTAGTTTTACCCGTATTAGGATTGGAAGTAAGGTTGGCGGAGTTCAGACAGCCTGAGAAAAACTGGTCTTGCTTCCTTGCCTGCGCTAGCTTACAACAGCTAGCTATACCTCACATTGCTTTTGCCCCACGGAACGTATTAGGTTTCAGTGCCGTTGCCGTTAACTCGAGTGGGCGGCTAATGTTCTGAAGACAGATTGAGAGACTGGCTTGAATAGAAGTTGGGGATTGTATTTGATGATTTTTTAGAGCCTGTTAACAAGTTTCTTGCTTGATGTGAAGCCACGGGAGAGTAGTGGGGATGAAGTTATTTAGAAATTAGCATAAATAATGGAATCGCACTTGAAGAAATGGTGTGAATAGATCTAAGTTGAAGAATATGGTGTTGGAGATGATGCAAAAGTGGATTTAGCTTTATGAGAATACTGCACTCGACATAGCGGAAGGATGTGAAGAAGATGCAACTGGGAATGCTGTAAAGCAGACGTTTATCAAGCGGTGGATCACAGTAACCGACGACATCCACAAAGACAGTCTTAGATTGCGAGATGAAGGAGCTCGGTCTCGTAGCACATTACAGCCGCTCACAGTCATTGGCGAAGAATTTATAAGGATTTGCTGTGCATGGCGGATAATGAGAAAGAGATGAAAAAATATTTTTGTCCTCGAGGTTTTTTGAGCATCATGTAGCTGCGAAGGAAGGGTATGTGTGGCATGTGCGTGTGATTTCCCTGGTGGAAAGTAATCTGGTAGTTTGAGATTAAGATGTGGACGAGGATCAGCTCTGAAGAGCTGAAATGGTGAAAAACATGATGGAAGGAGTGCAATTTTCAATGCAGTTTTTCCCACATAGCGACCCTCTCCGCTCGCCGAATCCTCTACTCGTCTTTTTATGCTAAAATCTATGCCCTTGGCTGAACGCAAGGGTGAATATGAGCATTTGGCTAGGAAGAAACGTTGCATACTACCTGTGATTGAGAACTGAAGACGAACTGTAAGATGAGATGGATTCGTCCCGCGGTTGAGTTTATGTGCATTAGCTGCTGCGGAACTTTATGGCTGGACGATGATGGAGTGTGAGACATAACGTGTACGTAATAGTGTCCCTGTTGCTGGGCACTGGGAAAGAAAACGCTGCCACATACTTTTTGGTTCAACTCGGACGGAAAGTATTGTTACAGCTGAAAAGAACTCGCATTTTGTGCAGCTCTCGGTAGTTTTTTTTGTGCGATTCTTTTTTCCACGGGTAAACCAGAATGCAAGCATCCCACGGCAGATTCCTCCATCTTTTGTACAACAATGTGAAATTCAATAGCATGACCCTCCTACTCCTGGTTGTGCAGGAGATGAAAACAAATTGCAAGGAGATTGCAGTAGCAAGGAGCGAAACGGAGGATAAAAAATCCCTCTGTTACACATCCACACATCCTTCTTTGACAAATGCACAAGGAGGAGGAGGAAGCTGAGAAATTTTTGAAAAACATGCAAGGAGAACATTTTGCAGAGCGTTCATACGAGATATGTACTTGAGAATTTTGTGGTAATTAGATTCCTTGACGGTAAATTGCCAGACTGGCCTGCACATTGTGTAACGCGGAGTTGAGAGGATGAGTGGAGCCACATGAGAATTGATTACCGAAATGTGCCGTGGTCTTCTATCCGTATGTACGCACTACCCCATGTCCGAGGAGGAGTTTGACAGGAAGACTATGTCAGAATGAGAGGGTTACCTTTGAATCAATAGGAATAATAGAATACTGAATTGCTAAGAAGTATTTTTATGACTCTTTGACGTACAATAACAGTGTTGGAAATGAATGAAGAAGGATTCAGACAGGTGAGAAGCAGGCAGATTGAAGGATTCGCAGGACGAGCACAATAGCTAAACGCAAATAATTTGTTCTTGACGAAGCGCTCCGCTGGTCGGACGATACGTGAGCGGATGAATTCCCTCATGCAGTCCAGTGACGTTGAGTTAAGTTACATATGATTGTGTGAACATTTGAAGTGGATTTGCAAGCTGATTATTCAAATGGCTGGTATGACGA
>VRMD01001759.1:0-15523 GCA_009872375.1 Sminthurides bifidus | reverse complement strand
TGACAGAGGCATCATGCGACCTCTGATCGATTCCAAGATTACAACTGTTTTTCCAGCCGTTTTTGCTAGTTTCAGCAAGCTGGCGTTTTATGAATGCTGCTTTTAGCCTGGATTAAAACTTGTCAAAGAATCGCAACTAGTAGCGACGATTAAGCTTAAATAAAAGCCAGTACTAGAATTAAAACAATCTTTAGCTTGCGACTGTATTCATGCATTTTTTTGAAAAAAAACAGCTCAAGAGGCGTGGGTGGGTAGATTGAAATCATAATGGTTGACATTCAGATTCAAGCTCTGTGCATTTCTTCCAACAATCCAACTTAACATGCGCCCTTTTCATGCAGGCATTATAAACTTTATTCGCAAGTCTGATATACAGTAGATGTGGCAGTGAAGACAAACAAATGTACAAAAAAGAACTGAATTCAACAAAAATGGCTTATGTACACAAATGTACAGCAACTAAAACAAATTACATAACCAAAAATCACAGGTAACGGTCGGGTTGTACACTTTGTACCACGTAACAACAAAAAAAGGAAGGGATCTTAAATTAGCTGGGCATTTAGAAAGCTAAATTAAACGGGCAAAGGGAGCAAATGAGTAGCTGTCCTTTGTTTCAAAAGTGTTCATCCCGTGATCGCGAGTAACAAACGTGGATTGTAGCGCTTAATAAGTTCGGGGCCGGCAGAACGGGACCAAGAGTATCAGCTAAATTATTTATTCTTATACCCTTTGTCTTAGTATAAATAGTTTTGGTTTCGACTGTACTGATCGACCTATCGGCTTTGACACTTGCAACGGAACATGGCGATACGCGCGTGAAAGTAATTAAACGAACCAACATGTCTTACAGTTAGCTTACAGCGGCTAGTACATAATATTTTAACACACGTCAATGGCAACGCTTGAGATTCAAATAAGTCCATGGTCAAAAGCCAATCAAACTGTACGGTATTAAGTCTTACAGCAGACAAAAAGGATCTCGATAAATGCAGCTATAATTCTAACTCTACAGGATGTTATGTACCAAGGTTTGACTAACTATGACGACACATTCAATGAATTTGATTTCATAGTAGATTGAGACAAATACCTTGTAAGTTAACGAACAATCCTATCCTATAGCATCAATTCAACCTTTACGATCAGTATTAAAACGTCGTCAAAAGTACTTCATTCTGCTGTTGATATTTAATATGAAATCTATAATAGTACATACAAGAACGCCATATGGTGCACAAAATTTGCTTAAAGTCCTAATTCAATTTTGTGATTACAAATTGATTCCGGGCAAGCTGCACAGGGCGAGTAACTTCCACTCGTACATTCTCTTCATTTAACATGAACTTAACATTCTGACTTGCGCTGCTCTTCTTACACAGTTTTCCTACTCAATAGATCTGTCCTAACGTAAGTACCATCATGAATGTGCTAGACTTGAGTTACAAAGTGTTTGTTTTGTTCTCGGTGCAAATCTTATATACTCCTTATGCGAAAGATGTGTTGAAAGATGCAGTATCATTGGGATGTATTTGGAAGCGGGGACCTTTTCTTTTCGTTGCTGTGAACTTCCTGAACTTCGTGCAAGACTTCAAACTCGTAATTCTTTTAGATTGCATCTTTCACAGTGTTTATAGTACCACTAAATACTTAAATTCTATGCCTATGCTGATAAAGGTACGGTACTTAAGTAGTTTTCGATAAGTTAGTTCCTTCCAAGAATCATAAAAAATACTGAACACCATTTAATGACCTAGGAGATTCTTTCCCTTACCCTTGTAAACAGATCTGGAGCAGCTCCGTTTGAGCTAGTGTTGTCAACTGCTCGTATCCATTTGCGCAACGTTACCTGCATGAAACACTTCCTGCAGGTTTATAAACTCATCTTTACAGAGAATGTAAAAACTCTTTTTCTCTTCAAAGAGGACTTGGAAAGGTCTTTCCTCGTTAGAAAATGCTGATTGTGGGCAGCAATGTGGTAATAGTACAAATCTTTTCCAAACGGTAAAATCTCAATGCGACCGTTGTTTCTAGAGGAGACAAACGCGAAATCTGGAAAAAAATCTTAGTGGCAGGAAGAACGGAACCCATGTAATAAATCATCATTATTTTGTAATGGAGGTATTTAAGCTTTAAGTGACTACAGACAACAAATCGTCGTTTAGCTGAGCCAACGCCACCGACTTATGCGAAGGCTCCTTGATCCTGCCTACTGTATATCTAATAGGACGTTTCACTGATACTTAACCTGGATCGCACGCCGAAATCTAGCTCGAGCCTTCTTATGACTTTCGGGAATGAAGCTCATATTAAAATGTAAACATACAAACAAATAAACAATTCAAAAGCTAGAGAACAAATAGCTAGTGCGCTTGCACTGAAAAATCGCGTCCTACTTGTCTAATAAATCATTCGTCTCACGGGTTACTTTTCATCCACTTCTCGTCAATGAACGGCAAGGGTAACCTACGTCAATAGCTTACTGTCCTATTTACATTCTTTGCACTAAGACTTGTCGCCTCACGTCTCCATGAACGCATGGAAGACAACATTTACCTAGTTTTGTAACATCTACAATTTGGTACAAACTTACCTCGAGAGAGTAAAAAATAAAATCACGTATACAACTGTAACTGCAACAAAATTTGTAACTCACTCCTTAGTAAAAAATCCTAAAGCTTAAATGAGTTGTCAAATTCATCTCTTCCTTTAGTCTCTATCTGAAAAACGGCAAAACTGGCGAAATAACTTTTCAAATCTTTATCGTGTCTATTTAGTTTCGTACAGATGCGCTTGAAAAGTTACGACAAGACTTGCTCAGAAAGTCGAGTTTGGACAACTACAGTTGTCTAGTTTGGACTAAACTGCGTTTTTTGCGTGCAGGACGAATCGCAAATTTTACCTTTAACTATATTATTGCGATTAATTTCGGGATTTACAGATCGGGAAGTTTCAAGCATATCTTTTTCGCATCAGCCTGACCCTGCTTGAAAATTGCAGTGATTCCGACGGTAAAAGTTTGCGCTTAAGAATATTTTTCAAACACGATGGAATCTTGAGCATTAAGCACTCATCGTCAAGATCGAATGCTCATATTTTCTACAAGCTCAAATCTCCTAATCAAATGTTGATTTCATCATATGAATACTACTTCAGATCGGCTCAAAGAACTTTCGGAGCAATTGATTCAAGCTGAGATCCAAGTCTTCCCATATCAATGCAATGTCTACGACTCGAGGCAGTTGGAATGCACTGCTTCCTATTGAGTTTAGTGGGTTCAGTCAATTAATTACTATCAATAATAAATACGTTCTTCAGGATAATTCCACAAGAAATTAATTTTCTAATCTTGAACGGTATGCCGCTTTGCTAAAAGCGATAAATTATTAATACTTTCCGTAACTTAAAGAGCAGCCGGGAAATAATTGTACTTTTCGACTTTTCGGAAGCGAGTATAACATAACGATAAATAAATTACCACTTTAGCTTCCCTACAATTGACCATTAGGTTACCGCCAATTAAGCCTATGAGATCGTTTCATAGCAACCGGTTGGACATGTATCATACAGATCTATTAGTGAGCCCCATTCGAACTTCTAACACTGAAATAGTCTGTGAGACACGCACCAAGTCGGATAGCTGCCGGAGTAGATTCAATTCGTTTGACCTATCACGGCTATACCAGCTCTTATAAAAATTATCGAGGGTTGGAAACTAAAAGCAATTGCAACTGAAGTCATACACTGCATGACACTCGTATTGCCACGGGCGTTTAGGCTCCTTACATAGACAAAAGTCACAATCTTTGGTTTTACCTAAACTGAAATTACATTGTGGATCTACACTGCCGTGAAACATTTTACAATAATATACAATAAATAATACAAAAAGGCTGTTTAAGTTAAGTCGAAAGTTTTGAGTGGCTAGGCTCCATCCTAAGACGTTAGAGACCGTGTAGAAGGTGACATTGTAGAAACTCACGATACTGCGATCTGATCTGACTAAAATCTTACTCTAAGACATATCGTGCCGTAAAAAACCCTCTCGCAATCCTGTAGTCTAACTACATGACCGTCACGAATGGAGCCCCACGCTGAAAGTCATGGCGTATCTACCCGAACATACAATGTAACAGGTGCAGTTACTTCACAGAAAGCCTGCGTTTACACGTAACTATGGCACATGGAATGAGATATTGATTTTATTGACTTAGTCTGAAGTATTACTGATCCTCTTCGTCACTCTCTCCGTGGCCATACATATCTGCTAACTTCTGAAAGCGTGGACCCCATCCATTAAGATAATCAAAGTCTTGTTCATTGTCATCAGTCCCTGTCAACAAAAATGGAAACCATTAGATATGTAGCATTAGATGGATGTAGCATGCTAGTGCAAATGCATTCCTAACATGTTTTGACTGCCACAAACAACTGTGTGTGGAGCTACAACGTACCTGACGCTAAAGATGAAAGTGACCCTGCTGTACTTCCACCTCCTTCGTAAGCATAATTTCTCAAGTCATCGAACGGTGGAGCGTTCGGGTCGTGATCTGCCCTTCGTTTGTGATCATCGATAAAAATACCTACGTTAGGTTCACCACCAGCAACCATCGCTTGCGGGTCGGGCATTTTCATCATGTCTGAAATGGATGAATCACAGCGAAATAAAGCATTACAAGACCGTATAATCTATAATTTTTTAAGCTGTAGGCGGATTAAAAACTTACATGGCATTTTTGAGATCATCATGTCATGCCCTGGAGCTCCAATGGGTA
The DNA here is from genome assembly GCA_009872375.1 of Sminthurides bifidus. Classification (NCBI taxonomy): domain Eukaryota; kingdom Metazoa; phylum Arthropoda; class Collembola; order Symphypleona; family Sminthurididae; genus Sminthurides; species Sminthurides bifidus. The sequence goes on along the minus strand of VRMD01001759.1, from coordinate 10,748 downwards.
TTTGAAGCGGGGTGATATCAAAAGCTGTCATATCATCTTCACCACCACCTTCATCGTCGTAATTTATTATATTCTCACGCACATCGTCATCAGGACCAGGATATTTGATTTGAGCTTCCCGTCGTCTATTGTACACGACAAATACTAGGACAAGGACTGAATAAAAAACATCACATTAGTAAGGATGTCTTTGTTCATTTATGGTACGTGCAGTGAAAATGTAGCCACAGCTAGCGACGTGCAAAATTTTGGCAAAAATATACGATGCTTTAAACGCATCTTTACTAATCTGCACGCCTATACCACTCTTCATCGTAGCTTGAGGGAGGTTTGGTTTTTGTGTTACAACTGAACACTATTACCCAACACAAGGATGAGAAAATACTTGTAACTTAAACTGTGAAACAAGCGGTTGACACTTACCCAACAAAATAAGTATGCAAACAATAAGTGCAATAACAAAATCAGCAGAAGTAGTGATTATCCCCGATGGCAGTACTGCCAGCTCACAATCCTGACCAGAATAGGAACTAGGACATATACATGAGTAATGCTTGTCGTCATCGTGGTTCACACAAGTACCACCATTCTGACAAGGCTTGACTTCAGCACACTCATTCACGTCTTTGCATTCAGAACCATAGGCTCTTTTTCCTTGAGGACACCTGATAAGTTGAAATAAACGATGCTAAAAGGGCTTCTAGTTTTGAAGTATACATTTTCCTTAATAAACTTCCTCATAAATCGCACATCTTTTTGGGCTTTAGTCGTCGGATTCATTTGTTAGTCTTACACAAAAGGGTTAAGGGTAGTTTCAAGCTAATAGATCCTGAAGAGATGAAGAGTATGGCGACAGTGAAGCAATGTTACGCGGCAAAAGCTGTGGCTAAAAGACAACGCTTCGTGTTGGTTCAGAAAGATTAAACTTACTAAGAATTATGAGAAGACAGATGAGTATAGCGGCAAGAGCTCCCATACTAAGCGTTAGAATTTGACCTTCTTGATATAGCTCGCAATCTTGACCCCAGTATCCATGGGGACATTCACAGAAATACCGCACGGGCACTTCCCGATTCGAGCAGTTGCCACCATTCAAGCATGGCTGATCTTCTTTACATTCGTCTCTGTCAACGCATCCTTTTTCGTCCGGGCTCATCACCAGACCTTCGGGACACCTTTTTTCGACCAAGTTCATTCACTGTTAGTATAAGGTCTCTAAAACTTACCATTTATGCATTTTTGGAAGCCATATTCGCGCAATAGTGTTGATCATCCAACATAGATTATTGTTTACTAGCTACAGCTATTTCAAGCTAACATTAGGTTAGAAGTAAAAATGAAAAGAAGAAAATACTACAGACAATTTTTCCGATCCTCATTTTCGCTAGCCCACGACGATTCTTTGATGATGCACGAAAACAAGGAATATTTTGGCCAATTTTAAAGAATAGATTGCATGACTTACGTGCACTCATACTCATTCCATAAATCCATGCATTCGAAAGGCTGAGGGCAGATAACATTAGCGCATGGATTATTCGACGGGCAGTTCTGACCAAGATTTTTGAACATTGTAGCTTGACCCCACTGTGTACCATTGAGGGCAGGAGGAAGTGGTAAATGCTTCCCTTCCAACCTGATGTCGTCCAGACAACCTACGTTGATAGCAAATGGTACAAGATAAGATTTCCGCTAGTTTTTTATAGCAAAAGTTGATGATTAGCGCCAAATGAGCACAATATTTTACCTTTCTGATAATCTGCATAAACTTCGAAAGACCTATGTCCTGTATATTCAGCTTTACCACCTGCGTATACACCTTCCTGCTTGTCGACCATCATCCACTGGTGACCCTCAAACATAAACGTTTCGTTGTATTTTCGGCCTTCGCCGCCATCGAGCTCAAGCATTGCAACCGATCCGTGGCGAGACACCTAAAAAATACGACAAAAGTGATGAATTTACAGCATGCTATCGCCAATCGCGAACTTTGATCGCTATGATTTTCATACCTTTACAGTATGCCATTGACCGTCATCGACTGGCACATATGACAACCACAGAGTTTTCTCTTCCGTCTTTAAGCTGTTGAGGTTGAAGCGGAACCTGAGTCTGCTGTCTTTAATCTACATGAAGTAAAATGAATGAAAATTATTCAAAAATTATCAGCGGCAGTCTCTAAAGCATAACGTGAAGGTAAATTGTATTGCATCAACAACATACCTCTAAAATTCCGTATTCTCGGTTATGTTGATCACTGATTCTGAAGAGTTCTCCGTGATCTTCTCGTGTTCTAAATCGTAGCTGGATTTGTGTCATGAACTTGTCAGGCTCAAATGAAAGGGCATATTTGATGTAACTTTGCAATTTAAAATTGGTTGGCGTCGTTCGGATTTGGCAGGAAGGACCCATCCACCCCGATTTACATTCACAACGTGCTTCGTTAAAGCTTCCCACACAATGTCCATTTTCTGAGCATCGTGACGTGGCCTCATTACTTGCACACGCATCTTCAACTGGCATGCATCCACCAGCATATGCTTTATGTCTTGAGTGACCAGGGTTTGCCAGATCATATAGCTGTGAATCACGGCATTACCAACATTAGATTGTATTTAACGGAAGAGCGTTTGAAATACTCTCCAAGTGAACTATTCCCCCTAAAATTATGCTTCATACCTTGCTGTTGTGAATAAAATTGCGGATGCAACCGTCAAAATACTTGGTGGTGGGCATGTACCGCCATTTGTAGAGACTTGGGTCGAATTGCTCAATGGACATACCACCGACCTGAAGAGGTGTATTGACATTCAGGTATTCATTGAATGGCGGGATAGTTCCTACGGCTTGGCAATTGGTGCTATCAAACTCGTTTGGACTTCCATCATCAGCTTCGTTGATACGAGCGCTTCGGCACATATCAATTACCATCCTCACCGTCTGCAAACACGAAAGCGTATTAGAGAACCATTTAACCGAAATTCAAGTTACTTTACGTTTGATAGATATATATACCTCTGTATCCCAGAATATATCGACGCGGTGCCACTCCCCATTAGCAAGGCTTCCATTTGGTTTCAAACGCAGTTCCAATGTTCCAGATCCGAAATCAATAAGAAGTCGAGGTTCACCTTTCTCCAGCTCTAATGAGATGAAATCGGATACAATTGTTTCATTAGGCTCGGGTGCAACAAGGGGTCCGTTGTAGAAAAGTAATCCATCTTCCCGCTTCGTGATAAATTCCAAGCTCAAATGAGACTCCTCACACATATCCAGAGATGGATACCAAGCCCAGTCATTATTACGGAACGTTCGGCTGCTTATTTGACATCGTGGGCCGTCATGCCCTCGTGGACAAATACAGCTAAAGGACAAAAATTTTGTTGCAAAAAATCGTATAAAGTTACCACTAGCATTGAATGCAATTTCTAACTGCGAAAACTAAACTTACATAGGACCCGACTTCGTTTCGACACATCTGCCTCCATTAAAGCATTCATGTCTGTTGCAAGTTTCCTTGTCGCGGTCGGTGAAATTTCTTGCTCCACACATGCATTCGGCTAAAGTTTCAACGCGAACTCCTACTAGGGCTGTCTTGTTGGCATTAACCGTGTATGGGATGACGCTGATAACTACATTGTTGGTGCATGATCCTTCGCAGACCTTGTTCTCGTATAAACACTCATCGATTCCAACCATAGTAATGTTGATACCAACTTCTCTTTCAATCTATTTTAAGGATGCGTAATTTAACATACATTGGTGGTGTGATTATCAAGTATCATTCAAATGCTTCAAAATTAGTACCTCTTCACGATGCAGCAGGACGATACCGTTAAGCTTCACGGGTTTATAATATGGGGATCCGTAAGCGCTAAATCTTACATCAGTGATAGGAGGTCTTCGTTGCTTCAGCATGACACTGAAAATGTCCACCTTACTTTCTTCAGTCTGAAGAATTTGTGCCAACTTCGCTCGCAAAATTTGCGCTTTGCTGTCTACCACAGTTTGTGTCTAATCAAGGAAAACAACAAATTGTAGTACTGAAGTTTTTTGGCCCGATTCCAACTTCCATGGGGATGACTGCATACAATGGTTTAAGCTTACCCTATAGTCCCATTTCCTAATGAAGTCTTCGTCAGTTATACCGGCGATCCTTATCGAGCCTGAGTTCACCACAGCTTCTTTCATGATATCCTGCACAATCACTGTAACGTTGGCAGCTATTTTTGACTGAGTATACAGGCGGTCAAAGACTTCAAACTCTAATTCGTATCTGGAAGGTTTAGAAATAAGAATTTACATTTTTCACGTTGGTAACTTGGACATGTTTAATGCGTTTGGATATATGAATCGTTTATTGTTGAACTTACTTTCCAGGAGGCGTTCCTTGCTTCATAGTGATCATGCCAGTATCTTCATCAAGATTGAATCTACTGTGGGGACGGTCACGCAATTTCCAGAAAAACTTTTTGTCTGGTAAATCCCAGTCATCCAAGTCGTACACATAAACTCTGCCAATGTCTGTGTCTGGATTAGAGCCCTATAAAATCAATACAGTATGTTGAATTTGAGCAACAGCTGGTAGAAGTGAAAAATACTTTCTCCTTTTCTATGAGGAAGACACACATGTGCATACCTCGTAGTTGTAGACAAAGATTTCTTTCGAGCCAGGCTGCATTTTATTGTCGTTTATGTCCCCTATGATAACGGTAAGAGTGCTAGTACCGGACATTGCGGGGTTACCAGAATCTTTTATTACAATTGGAACCAAAAATTCTTTCCGCTGCTCCCGGTCAAACTTTCGGAGAGACGACACAATCGCCATACCATCTCCGTTGGCACCCTCTGAAAATATGCATGAAAATTGGTGGGTGAATTAAACCTTTTCTTCGTGTCCGTTCAGCTTTCAAACAGTTCTACACATTGCCAGATCATATTGTCACTTACTTGGATCATGTTCAACTTTGAACGAAGCTTTGATTTCATCGGCAGCATTTGGATCCATTCTGAAATGGAATGGTGGTCCGTTACCCTTCGAACGATCATCATCATCAGTGGCAAGGACTTCCACGAATTTCTTTGGCTCTTGATGCTCTTGCAGGACTGGGCGGTAATCTTTAAGGAATGTCGGAGCATTGTCATTAATATCTTGAACAATGACCGTCAGCGTCGCAGTTGCTGTCTTTGGAGGGACTCCATCATCAATGGCCAAAATTTTGACCTATTAACACAACAAACAGAATAGTCAAACGAATTTCAGTCATAACTACTAAAATAAAAGCCGATTGCCTCGCACTCTGAAATTCCTCTCTTACCTGGTGTCTGGGGGTATCCTCCCTGTCCAAACTTCTTTGAATCGTTACAGTACCGTCTTGCTTTATTGCAAACTGCCTCTTACGATCTGATGTACGGTCAATGGCATAGGAAACTTTGCTCTTGCCACCCTGATCAGGATCTACAGCCTTGAAAGTCTCCAGGCTTTTACCAACTTCAGCGTTTTCGTAAACCGATACCTCAATGTTGGCCTTATCAAACTGCGGCTTGTTATCGTTGATGTCGCGCAGAGAAACTTTTACCCACGCGTACGCCACGTGGTACTTGTCATTATCGTTTTCATCTCCTTTGTCATTCACTTGGATTCGGAAGCGGAAACCTTGGCTTTGAAGAGTATCTTCGTAGTCAAGCGGTTGGACAATTTTCAAAGAGCCAGTTCCATCGTTGTTTCGTACCATGGTGAACTTGTCTGCCCCGTAACCACTATTTTCTAAAACCTACACACACAGAAGCAATACAATGCACCACACATACCGAACGTAGGTTTAAACTGCAAAAAACCAGTTTAACAATTATACTTACCTTGTAATGGAATTTATTCGTCTCATCTTCGTCGTGAACGGTCACAGTCAGAATCGGAGTGTCTGGCAAGGTGGTGCCATCCGTTTCGTCAACTTCCGTATACCATTCATCTTTTGTAAAATGGGGAGGCATGTCGTTGATATCCTTTACCCGTATAGACGCCGTACCAGTGCCTACAGTGGACAGTGAAAATCGATATTAGCACAAGTGGGACTCCGCTTGTGATTTTTTTTCTAAATTTTTCCATTTCGGTTTTCTAAATAAAAGATAATATCTGAGGAAGTAATTTCTTGAAGGAATGCGGCTAGTGAGATGGGTAAAGATCGACATTATCTTCAAATTCCTTCCATAAAGTTTTGATGGAAGCAATATGAAGAGTGGATGCAGTGCGATAAAACCTAAGGCTCTTCACTTGAATTCATCTGCTCTTCGCAGATACGAAATACCGAAGAGAACCATAACAGGATCGTCTTCTTTGCAGATTCATTTATGATGACTCAACCCAAGTGGAATGACTTGCCTTTTAGCCCTCCGCCATCCATTGCCACGACTTGTATGGAATAATCCGGAGTCTTTTCCCGATCCAGGCAACACACTGCAGTCTTAATTACACCAGTGTTGGATTCAATTTCAAAAATGGGTCGTCCTTGATCCTCATCTATCACGTTTTTCTCAATGGAATAAGTGAGGTTGGCATTTCCACTCTCCTTTGGATCGTCGTAGTCAATCGCCGTCATCGTCATGACAACCATTCCTGTTGTCAAAAGAAATTCATGTGAACAAGTCTCCGCAATTAGGACGGGAACGAGAACGTCACATCCATTTAATTCTCAACTTACCGGAAGTTCCATTCTCAGTAACATTTCCAATGTAAATACCCAAGGGGAAGATCGGAGCATTATCGTTTATGTCCTTTAAGTTAACTTGAACATCACTGTAACCCACCAATCCCTCACCACCTTCATCCTGAGCAAAAACAGTGAATCGCCATTGCGCTCTACCGTTCGGTTGATCTCTGTCCAAAGGCTGCAAACAATCAACCGTATAGTATTCTTGTAGCAATTTGAGCACTAACAGGGCACGAATTCCAGCTTCTGCTGCCATCCGGACGCAGTGCATGTATGTACAACGCATAAAGTTGAATTGCGTTTGCGAAACCAAGGAATTGGAATCTTTTTCTGTAAGACTTGTTTAAGACTCGGATACGATCTGTCGGGTGAGCGTAATTTCACCAATGCTAGTTCTAGTGGAAAGGACTGTAACGTGCGAGACATAAAAACTTCGCACGCGGCTCCTTAAAAGAAGCACACATTGCCTCATACTAGAATGTTGGAATAGGCTTGAACTCATTTAACTCATCTCGCTCTTTTATCTATGAAGGCAGATAGAAAGTCTGAACAAGTTCTCAGATTGTTGTGGCACAGACTATCACTGCATGGCTGTTCTTTTTCATCTTTCCGCGTCACAAACTCTGCTTTCTCCGTGTCGCAACAGAATCTCTCCGCAGCCCCAACTCAATCATCAGTACGCAAGAGGAGAAAATTGCTTACCTTCAGAACATAAATTTCTCCACTCGTTCGATTAATGTCAAACTTGCTATTGCTGGGGTTATCAGGATCTATCCCTTGTCCCGTGAGGAAGTACACAATATTCTGTGGCCTGTCGCGATCTCCGTCATTAGCAGTGACCTAGAAGCATCACACAGACTTGAGTCAAATTGAAAACCAGGATTCTGATATAGCATAGCAAAAGCCATCGCAAACTCTACTGAACAAGCATTTATTCCAAGCCGCATCCAAAAAGCACAATATTTGCAACATAGAATACGCAACTACCAAGGACACGGACGTGAAGATGTGATATTCGAATAAATCTTTATTGCGCCCGAAGTTCTACTTTCAGCATGACGATCTAACCTATTGCTACAATTTTACAGTACTGAATTAAGCAAGGAAAGTTTTACTACGTACACTATCTGTATGCGCCTTTTCCCACTGGAACTCTCGCATCCAGCTACGGAAGTAACATGGTTCACTCTAGTACTTAGACATGAGCCGTAATGCACAAAAATAAATAGCAGGCCCAAAAGGTTTACAACTAGGACATGGAGATACTTTAGAATTTCGGAGCATGAAAAGCATAAAGCGGTTAGGTTAGTACGCTTCGTCCCTGTATTATCGGGAGACTTTCGATCCAATGATTACTACACTGCTCCTGCGACGCGGGTCAAAATACCATTACAGTCCTATTTGTGGCTCTCGTAAAACTTGCAAGCAATAATATTTATCGATGCATACAAATCAGAAGTAAGCCCGAGAAATGTAAAAAATTCTAAACATTGACCATTCACCCGATCGCGAATTTACTGGAGCGCAAACTAGATATTCCCCAGTTCGCCGTGTCCGAAGCGAGAATTGCTACGAGATAGAAACCAGTCCACGAATCTCTAGAAGCAGGTTTCTCTACAATCTGGGCTGCTTCCAAATGCAATTGAATTACAACAGCAAAGCCTGTCGTGGTTAGCATACAACAGTTATGCCGCCGACCAGATTTACAAACGATTGCGTGTAATTTCCCAAGTAAAGTTTAACCCAACTGGTGAAAAGGGGTTGACCCAAATAAGAACGGTACCGGCTTACGGCATCGTACAAGCAGAATACATGCAAGCATAACTGATGAAAATTAAAATGTTAAAAAAACAACAGAAAAAGAGTACCTGGAGTAACTTAAGAGGTAAATTTCCAGAATATTCCTCCTCAATTTCAGTCGTATAGATTGACTGACTAAAGACAGGCGGTAAATCGTTAACATCATTGATACGAATCACCACTGTCGTTTCATTCTCATTCAAGCTGTCCGATGCAACCAAGGTCAAATCATACTAGAAACGTGGCAAACAGAAACAAAATCAAAACGTAAAGCCATGCAGAAATGAGAAAACAAAGATGGAAAAAAATAAGTTCACATCAGCGTTCTGATAACACACTAGAGTACAATCCGCCTTTTATTACTTATCTATAAACCCTTTCGCACAACTGCTTGAATTCAGCTTCCGACGCAGACTCGTCATATGAAACTAACCTAAAATTGGAATCATGCCAACTTTTAGCTACATTTTATCACGAAATCTCAACCAGGATGTTCCAAATGAATTTGACAGGATTGATTTCATTTCAACCCGTTGCGCGATGCAGAGGCATGTGACGGGCTTCAATACCTGATCTCTGGTTCCGACCCGGCCAGAGATCTTTCGAACAAAGCACGTTGTATAACCTTTTCGTGTAAGCTGTAAGAACGCAACTGTTACAGTCAAGACAATCGAAAAGGCTTGCTTGGCAAAACTGATTCGAAGGAGCACAGAAATGGGATTGCCAGCATTCAAGGAATTTTATGAAGTGGCCACTCCAACAGAATGCTGCCTTACCATAATGAGGGCTCCTGCAAACATTGACCCAGCTTATTTCACAACGAAGCCTATAGACCTTTGGATTAGATGCTAAAAAATTAACATAAGCTCCCTGCATCTCAAATAAGGTTCATTACATTTCTGGCCGTTCTAGCTTTCCAAGAGGGAATGACTGAGAGGCGAGCACTTTCTTTTCACTGCAAGGTTGGTAGTCTTAAGGATGAATTCCATTTACTTTCCCCATTTCCACACACTTCTCCAAGCTCCAATCACCCTGTTTACTTCCTTCCATCTGTCTACGTTAGTGGCAGGGAAGCCCATTTCAGCGGAAAGGCCCCAGGACACCTACTGGGATCACTGGAGACGAGTTGATGCAAATACTTGCTTTGGTTCTATTTAAATATTACTTCCTCAATCTGTCGCCATGATAAAAATTTTCATCCCGCAAGCAGCCAAATCAGTTCGAGCGGAGTAGGGCAACTTTCTTTTTTCCTTGATAGAGAATTATTGGAAACCCGTAGCTCACCGCTGGTTCGAACTTTCATGTTCGCCAGGATAAAACCATGTTCATAAGGAAAGAGAAAAGGTTTCAATTCTATCTCAGAACTACTGAATAAAATACTCTACTTTCCGTAGTCTTTTTTGTGCATTTAAATTGTATCTACGTTACACTAAATCGAATTCCGTTTCCCTTCCTACCGATCAGTTTACCATAAGGCTCTCAAAATTACATGAAAGAAGCCACGTCATTTGTGCAACTAAAATTTGCTTCAAAGCAACTCGCACACATGTTTTGAAAACGAACCACCGCTTACCAAAACCATGTACTGGATATGACTAAATCTCCCAAAAAGAGCTGAAAAATGTCCCTCACAAAGAATCCTCCATACTTTGAGCATTATCTCACCGTTAAAATAGAAATGAGGCAATGAAAACTGCCCCTCTTCATGTGATTTAGGCAGTCAAGTTTGGAATGATGAGTGTGAATTATCAAGAGACACATGCAGTTTCGTGAACGAGCTAATTTATTTTGAATAGAAGATGTGCCGAGCATATTTACCAAGAGACAGCATGATACGCTTCTTTTTATGATTCAAATAACGGCCGAGCATATACCGTCATGAAGAAAACATAAATGGCTAAACTTTCTCCGTTATCTCTCCTCCGTTAATTCTCCAATCGGGTATTAGAACTCGTCAAAAGAGTTACAAGCAGCACAGAGGAAGTCAATTGTCGGTAAAGATATGATGCGGGTGGTTACATTTCAAAAAGAATACGTAACCCAGAATTCTTGAGTTATAAAATACGGTGAAGGGTTTTTAATAACCTGGCCGTAGGACTAAAATAGATCAAACTGCAACTACTAGGACTGATATCGGCGAGTATTATGCATCCCGTAGGTCGCTTCGCAACTTTTAAGCTTATTCCAATACTGCATTTCTCCTTGCATCTAACCTCGCATTGAAAGTAGAAGAATTTTTCT
>VRMD01001758.1:0-15530 GCA_009872375.1 Sminthurides bifidus | reverse complement strand
CTTAAATGCTGATTAGAGTCATAAGGCAGGTCTGCAAGAAGCCGACAGACGATGCCGTACATGTTAGGGAAATCCGAGGTAGGTCAAGTTATAAGGCTTCTTGTTGCAATAAAATATGGCAGGTAACAAGCAGAGACGAATTCCGACAAAATTAAAGTACTTAAAATTTGATATCCCAAACACGGAGAGAAATCAGAGCCATTTAGGATTCAAGCTCGTCAACCCTTATGTTCGTTCATTGCATCGTATCCAAGCTCAAGTATCGTTCATTTCCGTATGAGTGAATTAAATTGATTGATAAAAAATGTTTTTGGAGGTGAACGAACTGGAAATTAAAAATTAGCGGACGGAAACATTGAGGCCGTATGCAGCTGCATTGGAAGCTGGTGCAAGGCGAGGGTGCCGAAAATTTCTATTCATATGCTACCGGTGAAGCAATGATGGACAGGTAAGGCACCCAATGCAGTATCTTAACTTAGACACAATCAAGGTAAGTGTATAAAGAAAATATAGTAATAAAGACTATTTCACGCACACTGCTCACCTAAGAGGCTAGGTAAATGATTGCTCTTTTGCATTGTGACGTGGAATAGTTCATGAATGAAGTTTACTCGCTAGCTAAGCGCGTACTATTTCCTCTTAATTTTGCCCAAAACGCATCCATGTGTAGGCAATTTAAATAACTTTCTCACAGAAGCACAGTATCTATGCTCTGTTACGAAATGGCAATTTGAATAACAGATACTCAGATAACGATAGAACGCTGAACAGACTCTGGCTAATACTGAAAGAGTCAAAATATTATGTATTTTCTTGTACAGCCCTCGTCACTCCAACTCGGACGGAATATCAAAGACTTGAGTGCGCTCTGCTATAGTTGCTTAAGCTGCAACGCAACCTGTCATGCTCCTGACTCCAGATTTTTCTTTAGCGGCTATTTCTGTGAAGGGAATGCGAATTAGAATTTATCGCCCTTGTCTGTCTGCCCTGCTGCAATGATTATTGCGAGGACCAAAGGGTTAATTACTTTACGCTTTTAATTAATAGGTTGCTATGAAGAAATACAGACATGCAGATGAAATCTTATATTGCACATGCGGCTCAGCTGTCTGAAGCTGCTGATCTGTTTGTCTCAGCAAAGCTATTTTGCACTGCTCAAATCGCAAAGTAATCCACCGAGCTTACGAACGTCAGCGAACTGATCTACGATACTGCAAAATCTCCCACGTACGTTACCTGTTGCATACTGCAATAATGGCAGGTTTCCGTCCACCGTTCTTAAATTCAAGTGTCATGGTACTTGAAAGCCGTGGTTTGCACTTTGCATACTGCAAATGGGCAAGGCTCATAAGGGAACAAACCTACCCTGAGACGAAGCTGAACCTATCGAAAGTGGATGAATCAAGTTAATGAAGTGACATTATGCAAAGGAGGTGAGATGAATACCGTCGTTGTCGTTGCAGCCGAGCTAAGTCCAAGACTCTACAAAAAGGCTAAATTCTTGCAATCCACCTGATATGATCCAGATCAAAGCACCAATAAGCTATTAGCAAGATTGCCGTAGCTTTGTTCCTTGCAGCGTTCTTTAGATTTCAGTCTGTAATTGGATTTTGGCATCGGCACGTCTAATTACTGTTCGCGGCATGACGGCTTTAGAAGAGATGGACGAAGGGTCGGACGGACGGATGGAACAAGTGGAATTCTTTGACTCTTTCATGTGGCGCAAATAACCTTGGCCCCGTGAGAGTACATTGGGTGCTGCTAACTGTTCTAAAATCTAGTCATCACCACTTTACATACAAAGGCTGACAGACCGGACGAAGAAATCAGGCTGTAAAAACAAGTTGGTATTTTGCAACTTAATTTTGAAAACTGCTTATGCTGCAGCATCTGGTTGCGGGCACACCTGAGAACTGAAAACTTATTGCAGTGCGTTATCTGCATCATACTTGGACTCACTCATAGAGTGTGTTTGGCGTTGTATTGCGCAAGGAAAATGCCTGTGAGGGCTGAGAAGTCGACTCGTGTTGAATAGCGTGTGATAAATGCTCAGATTTTACGCTAAATGAATGGTGTCAATTTAAATGTGTTCTACTTGAGAAGACAATCGGCTTGACATAACGAACAACGGCGGACGCACACAATAACCAGGTGGGATCTTGAAATGATCAGTGCTTTTATCCACTCCTTTCTTCGAACGGAGCGAAACGGGCGCATGTTCTCAAAGGCGAAATGTAATCAGCCGTATCGATAATTGTTGCTGGAGATATAATCGATAGATGCTGCAATTCATGCCGTGTCAAAAGGCTGTAACGTCTAGACCGCATTGAACATGGCATTTCTCCCCGCGGCTCATCTCAATGCAGCCATTGAATATGAGCAGAGAGTGAACGTCACATGTTCACCTTCAGTTTCATCTGGTGATCATGTTCTTTGAATGTGCGGAGGAAATTGCATACTTTGCAGTTTGCAGTGCAATGCCTCATTATTTCTACGGCGGTGCTTCCATTGGCACATGTCTCCAGAATTGAACAAAAACGTGCTACAGATACAATCACCTCCTGACACAAGGGCCATATTCGCAATCGCAGTTGCAGAACTGCAATTTTGCACAAATTCCACTCAACTCGAGCTCCACGTCTCTTCATGATGACTGGTTTTTCCTCGCATCAGGGCTGCAATCTGCCTCTGCAACTTGGCATCAATTGTGGAAACTCGACAACTCTTCTGCACTTCATATCATAACAATTTTTAGCGACACTTCAAGTCTCAATCCGCTGCGTAAGCAGTTTCCCGGCTCAGCAATGGGTGACGGAATGTTACACTCAGAATAATGGCTCCCTATGCCATTGACCTCCACACTAAAGAGAAAAGTGCACAAGTGTCAAGCGTAAAAGATATATTCAAACTTGCATGCATAACGAGCACCTTATAATCCGGCTATAAATTACCCATCATAAAAGTGTTTATATGTCCATAACAAGGAGCAAATCCTGCGCCCATTTCACAGCGCTGTAAGCCATCTCATTATGTGTAATGTGTAGCAGACCGGAGTTTACACAACTCAGTGTCATTGTTTGTGGACAAATTATAGTGAATGAAAGCATGGAAATATTTATTCAATCCAGACAGCATCAAATGCAAGAGCAAAAGATGAAGGCTGCCATCATTTAGGATCTGGGTTTGCACATTTTGAGAGGAACGCCACAAGAAGGATAGCGAGGTGCGAGCTAAAGAAATTATTTTGTTTCATCAGAGGTGTACAAACAACTCATATGGTTTCCCTCTTGAAATATGCAAATCCACTGTCACGCATTATTAAATCATATTGTGAACTTGGGCGACCTTTCAAACTCCACTAACATCAAAAGTGTCAAGTTTGAAGCCTCGTATGAGTTTCAGAGGTACATTGAGTTGCTCGACTTTTTTAAGCATTCAGTCAGCGTAAACACATCACCATTTGAGGGAAGTAACAAATTGAAGCTGCAAATCCTTCAGCACCTCTGTAGCTTCAGGGAAAGGATCAACATGACGAAATATCAGAATGACACATTCAAGCAGGCAAAATTCAGAGACAGATTAACGTTACAAACTTTGCGTAAGTCATCAGAGGTGCAAAAAATGCTGGGGCCTTGCTAACAGTACAGAGCAGAGCGAGCTCTCATCATCTGTCAAAATGTAAGTGAATCATACTCGCTGTGAGCTCAAAGAAGACTTTGGCAAATAAAATTGATCCGATAAGCTTGTTTAACCCTGATTTGATTGGTACAAGAGACCGAGTCGCCGACATGGTGGGCTGAAAGCGTGACGCTTGAATTGCTACAATCTGAAACTGACGGTAATGCAGGTTGCAATACTTTGCACACATAACTGGGAGAAGCAAGGGATTGCGAAAGGATGCAGGTAACTCGGCATGATTGATGAGCCGAGCATGGAAAAAGCAGTACCGCAACATCCAAGCGGTTGTCTGTGAGTGAGCCAGCAAAACAAAGCTGAGATAAATGAATGCGTGCAAATATTGAAATGTGAAATAGCAATTAGCTCCTAGCAACAAGCTTACACTGTCAAGTTGTGCACAGCACAGATTTGAAAGACTAAAAGAAGCGTAAATTATCTTGCAGAGTTTGAATCAAGCGAATCGCATGCCTTCCAATCTTTAACTACAATCGAGACGACAAGTAAGCAGGAAAGCAAGAAAGCACAAAATGGGAAGTTGACAAACAAAACAGTTTGTAGAGTTAAAACCAACCTGTTTTGCTGCAATCTCTTCATCTTTGCCATCTCCAATGACAACGTAGGTGCATTTGCGGCCAAACCGGGATACGATCCTTTTCAAAGCATGTTTCTTTACCTGCAAGTTATGAAAATACAAGCACATTAATTATTTTGAACTCTGACCAGTTATGCGACTGCGAGATGTAGCTTTTTACAGGTTCAAAGTCAATATCAAGTCAAAGTGAGATTAGGACTGCGGATTTATTGCATTTCTGCGGAGCCAACACAAGATCAATTTTTAATGGACTGTTCCGATGACAACTGTGAGTCGTTGCAGGATTTGAAAACCAGAGTCACTCATGACATCCTGAATCCAACCACTACTTCGTCATGTCTAGTAAAATGCCGATGTGGACAATTTCTAATTTCTCCCAATCATGATCGAATGCTTGATTAGCTAAACCCGAAGCGGCAAATTTAGGATCTGATTAATGTGAAGATGTTTAAACGCATAACTCCTTGTTTTAGTGAGTTGGATTGGAACTTAATAAATATTGGAAGACGAGACATTTAAATCTTTGAATTGATTTTAGAAAACAGCGAAAATCACGGAGTTGACAAAAATAAATGGATTTGAGGTTGTAGCTCAAATGCCTAACGAATGTATATCAACGTGTCGAATACACCTCCGTCTTCCACCAAGACCGAAGGAGAAAGAGAAGGTGAGTGCCGATTTCTATTTACTCATTATGTAAATGAAAACCGCGTAATGGGCGAGGATTTTATAATACTGTGCGTTACGCCCATAGTTAATCGTCTTATACAATTGATGGCTGACGTGCGGGAAAAAACCAACTGCCTCTCCTGATTACCAGCATGCTTTCCAACAAGCGGTAGGGCCAATTACATGGCAAAAAACTTATTGATAACTGTCGATAATGGGCATGTCAGCCCGTGGAAACGAAAAGGATACCTCCTCACCGCCAACCTTTACAAAGCCCTTACAAGATCCTTTCTTGAGGTGAGTTTTCTCCTGACAAAAAATGGGGAACAAAAAAGTCGCGAAATTCAACTCTTCTGCGGCCATCAAGTGTACTTGACTTTGCGTGAAGGAAGCAAGGCAAAAGTCACTAGGCAAAGTGGAAAAAAATTTTGCAACATCCTCTCATTCTTGACCGAGCCTCTTGTATCTCTGATCTCGTTTTGAAATCTTGCTCCTTTTGCACCTGAACTGCAAGTCGTTCAAGAGTAACAGGGCTTTTGATTTCCTTTCTGTGCAATCTTCAAAGGGCACTGATTGATACCAACCAAAGTGCTTTTGAGTAGGCTGTAGAAGCAAACTGATACGCTGAATTTTATGAATCGCCAGTAACTCTACTCGTAGGCCTGCTAAAGTAAGCAATGTCGTTCAGTCATCTATGAGCTGTGACATGAATGAGCTGTTAATAGTGGCACTGTGATCTCATCAGCTCAGTACTCAGCCGTTTGAAATGGCTGGTACTGCGTGATCATTCCATGTGAAGAAAATGAAAGGTTCGTATTAAATGCGTGAAAATAAACTTTACTATTGTGTATCACGTGCAGTTTGAAAGTCGTGTAGTCTGGGAATGAGGGTTTGATTGAATCATGTGATTGTCCGTTGTTGGTGGTACAAGTCATTGCCAATCGTGCAATGCAGATAGGCAGTGAGCTGAAAATATAAAATGCAGGAAGAAAGGAAGGAAGGAAGGAAGGAGCGAGAGGAAAATATGATTGCTCTTAGTTTTTCAGGCTGTCTGTCTTTGGGCGATTTGCGAAAACTTTCAAATGCTTCAAACTTTCAAAGCTCTGTGTAGGACGGATGAATGAAAAAAAGTATTGGAAGGAAGAGCGAGCTCTGGATGGATGGATGAATGAATGAATGGACAGCGCAACGGACGTGGTAGAAGGCGAAAAGGAGCGGAAGCAAAACTAATGGAGTGAAAGCATTAATTAATTTGAGTAAAAAACTTTAAGTTCTCCACGCAAGTCAACTGTGTAAGTATGTTAGTGTATGAATTAATCTAGCAGACCGTAACTTGGGGGTAATTAGGTCTTTGTTGAATGAACGTCGTTTGCTAACGTAACTTTATAACTGGCCCTGCTCGGGGGACTCCCTCCCTCAAAAGTGTTATGCCATGCGTCTGTCTCATAACAACAGCCATGAATACACGTAATACATAATTACACGCTTTCGGCGCTGTGAAATTCTTATGCATGCCGTTCAATTCAACTCCACCATCTTGTTTGTCTGTCACGTGGTCGCATATTTACCGTGACTCTGCTAAATTGACATGATTTTTGATGCTGCTCAAATAAATGGTCATCTCTTGTCATCGAGGACCGTCGCAGCGATTTTTCCAGCAAAAAACCCTAACCGTAACCAACAATTTTCTGTGAAAATGTGAAAGGCAAGTTTTTTAGCTTCTGGATTTGTTGTTACATCATGACATGGTGACAGTGACACTACAAGAAAAGGAATGCCCCGGGGCAGTCAAGTGCTATCGGCGACAATGAGCATCACTTCCCAAAACGAAAGTAAATTTTCTACTTCAATTCCATGTAACTTGCTCTGCAATAATCTTCGTGAGATGAGGTATCTTCGCTAAACCACGATGCTGGGAGCCGCCAGACTGCAAAAGTCAAGTCCGAAGTGTTGTCGTGTAAGCTTACTTTCTTATTTCAATAGCGTTCCTAAATTAGCTATAAAGAATCTAGAGACAATCACAGTTCCACAACTCGAAAACAACATGATGACACACTTTGGCTCGTAGTTACAGAATTGGAATGCTTGCTACACAGTCTTGATTTATAGGCATTATGTTTTGAACTCCCGTTTATGTAATTTCATTCGCAGAATATCAAATTTCGGTAGTTGATTTTGCAAACTAATAAATTAAGATATTTCACGAGAAGGACGGGTTTGAAAGAAAGGGGCTGACAGTTCGAGCGCAGGGGATTGGCGTCAATAAAAGAGAATGCACGATTCTTGTGAGGCAATTTAAAATTCAATATAATTTTAGCTCATGCAATGCAAATAGCCTCTAATGAGGGGAGTTTGAGTGTAGGAGATTCACATTTTCCCTATGTCATAACCCAGGATAATTTATTTTGCTCCCTCCCCGTTTATTCTCTCACTTCCTCTACTATGAAATTATTGATTGCTGCAGTAATTGGATCTTGACGAAATAGGATCTGTTTGGGCTATGTAATCTGAGTAAATCTTATTGAAGATGAGCAAACTGACATTAGCATTCCAATATCTCGGTCAAAGACTTGAGTTTCATTGTTTAGCAATTGGCGGTGCGAAATTATGGCTTGTTACATCCGCCGCCTTTGATAGCGGTAAATAATGCAATTAAAGTGAACAAATTGCTCTTACCGATCTTCGTTGATGAGTAAATGTTCTCTATGGGAAACACAGAGCCAAGATTGTGCAACAGTACCTTGGCTAAAGCGGGTACTAGTTGCGTATTCGTCACTAGTACGTTCACACAGTTCGACCTGGAAAAAGAAAACAAGGACATTAGGATTTCTCATTCGCCAACTTCAAAACAAGATTAGCTCATTATTCATTACCAGCTGAAAAAATACATGTCTCATTTGTTTGAGTTAATGCCAGCCTTTGTCATTTTGCATGTCCACCAATATTATTCACGATTTTAATTCCTCTCGAACACCACGACTGTTTTGATGAACAGGAGCAAGTGATAAACTAAATGTATGCGGTTAATTTTTAGAGAACACGTTACTTGGCTTCCACACCTAAGTTACTGCAGCTTTTCATCAACAAGAGCATTCAACCTTTGCTGCCATAACATCATTACTCATTGTTGAAAAAGGAATTGAATGCTGAAGTCTGTGAAAATAACTCAGATTGGACGGAGGTGCAGTGCAAGAGGATTCAAGGCTGACCGGTGCCTTTATTATTGATGATGATTGACGAAATTATTAAAAAAGCATACTCCTTGATAATGGATCCGGAGAAGGGCTCATTAGCATAAGTATTACCCACTTGAGAAACTAATTACTCCGTGATTAGCATCTTTTTAATAAGTGGTAGCCTTCAGTATCGCTGAACCCTACGTTGCATCATTTCTGTTACTTGCGACCATAGGTCAAACGACGATTGCATCATTGGGGTGAAAGTCAGCTTGAAACTCGTTCAACCTCAGTTACCGAAGAGGTTATCAGCAAAGCTTGAAATCGACTTGGTGGCGCAACTTGAACCTCAGCTGACATGGAATATGTACAGTAACATAGGACCGCCATCCGACGGCCTTTATTGCTCACAGCAGTCCTAAAACTTAAGTTTATTGGCCCATTTCCTTCTACCGATAGTGACTTGAGGACAGGGAGCAGGATTCGAGATACAGACTACGTATATATTGGTGCTCTTACTGGGCGGAAATGAAGTTTAATTTTTTGAACTCATTTCCTCCCCGCTGTAAAAAGTAAGAGTCATTAGAAAAGTTTCACTTACAGGACACGATAATCATGTGTACATGTTCAAGCTCGGCGGGTCGTAGTAATGCAGTTAGCTTGCGTTTGGGTCTGTGGTCTGGTTATAGAGGGAAATTATGTAATGAGCTCTGTGCCAAAACAAAAAGGACACAGACTCTATGGCAACGCAGGGAGCGTAGGAGGAACAAGATGGAAACTTCAAGTAGCTGTTTGATAACACAAGGCTATTATCATTCTGCAAATCCAACTGGTAAGTAAAGTAGCATTAAGCTCGAGAATGCGTTTTCAGTTTCAGCCTTTCCTCAACAGAACTGCTACATATTGCTCGAGGTTGGAGCAATCCTCGAGCTTCTGGCTTTCTATTTGATCCTTGAGCAGAAAGAAGGTTTATATGTTATGGTAAAGAGATAATTGAGGGTACTTAAGTCGAATCTGCGCTGAAACAGGCCTTATAGTTTTGCAAAGTTCTCCGTACCGCATGCTCATGCCGCATACCTCGCTATTGCGCAAGCACTTATTACAGTTAATAACAGCTGACAAAATTATTGTTTCCGTGTTACATTTCTCCTCCTCTGAACACTTTTCTTGAATGTTTTGCTGATAACAAACAAGATTGTGGCTCGAAAACTTGGGTTTCCACCCTCGCAAATCTCTCACTGAAGCCGTGTGTTATGAACGGTGCTAATTTTTGATTAATGCCTTAATTGCCGACATTTAAAGGGTGGAATTAAGGTCTGTAATTACCTGGAATTAATTAACTGCAGACATTTAAGCGTCAGTGACGACCAATTGCATGTTAAAGACTCAATCTCGGATCTGATTTGTAGCCACAGCTCCCTCTCCGATGGTGGTATCAAACCTATAATGTTCAAAAAAAACTTGTTTAGTTCCGCAGTCCACGCGGGAAATAATCCAGCGTCGTACTCTCCTGTGGTTTGCCACAAGATATCGCTTCAGCTGTTGGCATGGTAGCGCATAATCTGTAGACCATTAGGAATGAATCTTGCTCAAAGCACAGGAGGACAATACAAGGTTGGCAACAGGACATTTAGAGCATTACAGGATTAAGCGTAATCACTGCACAATGTTATGTCGCGAAGCATGCGGTTCTCAAGGGGCCAGGCGAGAAAAAACAAATAGATTATAAAACAAACTGCGACTACTGAATCATGAATAAAGTCAAGTATTATATGAATGACTGCCTCAGTGGATAGTGAATGGTTTACGAGGTTTTAAACTGCATTTCCGATGAAATCACTCAAGTCAGTTCAATAGCTGTTACTTAACGGCACCCACGTAGACTTGAAAGTATTACTTTTATGGCAATCAGTTACAAAAAGAACAGCGTACTGTGACTCAGGTTGCCGTGGTTAAAAAGAACGTGTAACGCATGTAGGATACTCTGTACAAATAAGAGCGTAGACGAAGAATCAAAGGCGACAATAGATTCCCTTCGGAGGGAATGCGAATCAAAGCAAGTCTTTTCATCAGCTTGAAAGAAGAACTGCTTAAAGACCTCTGGTTGGAAGCGGCAGGGCGTAATTGATACATATCTGAAAATGGTTGAAAAATGGAAATTGCAATAGGAAAATAAACTTGTTAAAGGCGAGAGGAGCCGAAGCTAAAGAAAGAATCGGAAGCAGCCACCCATACATACAATTATCCACGTAAGCACAGCAAACGTTCTCTCATTCAGCGCTTTCCATAAACGATCACGTTCTAAAGAATTTTTGGCGAAAGTTTGCCAACCGTTCCTTCTGGGGTACGCCACAATTGGTTCGAAGGAAGCGAGCGCTCTTTGAATTAAATCCTGAGCTGCAAATTTAAGTCTGACTGAGAGCTATGTGCATGTACCATTTGATCCTGTGACGACGGGGCCAAGTACATATCCTACCGTTTACAAAATCCTGCCACGGTCTCCTGATCATAGGCTACCTTCGTTGGTGATTCTATGTTGTCAGTTGTAACTGAGGTCGACTTTACTTTAGCTCCTGCCTATTTTACCATAGTTTGTACATACCTTGAGCTGACATTAGATAAGACTCTATAAGGTTCATGATGGGGAGCAAGTTGCTGTGAGACCTATTCGGTGGACCGGAACGAAAACCATTGAATGAGTTTTATCGAGCCACCAAACCTAGTATTACTACAGAGAAGAATACCGGAATCAGCATTTTGGAAACGCTCATAGTTGAAGTTGCCAGAGCCTTTAGCTTTGAGAAAGGTTATGGATTTGAAATTCCTATCGCCGTTTTTATAGAATCCTTCTTATACGTGCCTCAAGACTTTTACACTGCTGAATTCTTTCTGATCACGGACATAAAGGCTATAAATGAGGTGAAATCTCGCTGTAATTGTCGTACATCCTGTCGTAAGTGAGAAAACTGCGAGAATGGGTGCGTTAAAGCTTGTGCAGGACTCAGCACTGATCAATAATCGCCTGAGGAAGAAGGTAATACGGATCGAAATAAAATTCTGACATAATGTGCACTTTCTATGCAGGAAGGATTCATAGCTAGCAAACTACGGGAACTGCAATGCGTGAGAATGACACGACGTATTCGTTAGTGCTCACTTGATTCTGTTTGCGTGGCAGGAGGAAACACGTGCATGTGCGAAGATGCGATTGACGTTTGATCGAAATTACGTGATCTTGGGAGAAGCAGTTAATGACCATCACTAGTAGTATACACTCATAAACATTGAAGAACAGCACAACATGCTATTCACCGCACCGAAGGGAAAGGCTTTACATGTAACAAATAGGTGGGGCGGTAATTATATGTACATCGTAATCAAAGAAGCGATGGCAGAGCAAGTTTGCATGCGCACAGGCGTAGCTTCTCATTCACATAAGTAATTTGCTTTGGCATCACTGTCTATTCATCCATAGCTGCAGAAGAGGATGCTTGCAGAAATGAAACTTGTCACTGGTGTCACAAACTTCACCGTTAATCCTTAATGGCAAACGGTTGGCTTTCCTGTAAGCTCTGTCGATGAGACTTTCAACTTGAAACAATTCAGTTAGCTGTAAAAGAGCAAATACTTAGCTAGGAGGGAACCAACCTACAAAGTTTCAAACTATTTGTGTTCCTGCACATGAATATGCATTTACTTTCCTTTACTTGATTTGCCTCATCAACGGAAAAGTTTTCCATTCGCAGCGACAAAACTTCATGTAACCAGCATGTTGAATAACTTGTTGCATTTTATCCCTTGGATACAAGAACAGCATTGTTCCAAGAGCTACGGTTTCAAGTTTCAAAAGTAACTACAGAAATATAGAACTGCTTGTATGGCTTCGTACAGCGCTCCTAAGAGACATATACTTATTTACTGCAGGAAAGACAGGAGAGAAGACGCTAAAATGACTTAACTATGATAAGCGATCTCGAGAACAGCTGTTGGCCTTATGGATAAATTATGGAGCTTTGAAAATGTCACCAAGGTGGGAAAACAGCAGTTAAACTGAACTTGAGTGCGTAAAATCTCACTTTTTCAAATGAGCTTTTTCTCCACACCCAGGAAATAAAAACGGTTATAGAAGCGGCTCTTAACAAGAACGCAAACATGCTCACACAGACTACATGCAAGAATCCCAGTTTTGTATCCAAGGTCGATTGGATTTCAAGCACTTGTACTCATGTACTACATGATTTCAAATGTTTACTTTTACAAGGCAAGTAAGCGCTGCTAATTAGCCAAGGACACGTAATTAACAATTTATAGGTGAGGTGATTGTAATAAATACTTGAGAGACGTTGGCTTACCTGCTACGTTGTTTCGGTGCATGGAGTAAACTTCCTTTATCCTACGGTAACGAAAGGCCAATTTACGCATCCAGTCTACACCACCTCTGACGCCGGAAGCTAAACAAATCCCTCCATTATTTGTCACCGAGAGGAACCCGTCCGTCGTAAAGTCATACGTACTGGAATAATGAACCGTGATAATTAGCCTGACCTCGAGTCGTAAATTTAGGTCGGCTGAATAATAGTTATAGTTATGCCGATGTCTCAAACGGTGTTGCTTCATAAGTTTGTGAAATCTTTTTTACCTTAGGTCCTGTCCATTGTCATCAGATGACACATCGTCAATGTGGACTTGATCGCAATGCTAATTGAGTGAAAAAAATCCGAATTAACACAACCAATTCTGGGAAATGGAATGACTGTCAACAACTTTTACAAGCGCAAAACACTACTAGGGATACGATGACGCCATAAAACGTTTCCTCGCCACTACCAACGCCATCTAGCCCAGTACTGATGATCTTCCTAATCGTTATTTTTGAACGAAGCCTGCGATAACGCTGCACGTTAGCAGATCGCGCTCTAAGAGCTCAGACTCTCTCTCGGATATCTCTCTAAGAGTATTTTTTGCCTCAATGAAAGGATGAATATTGAATGAAATCACTTACTTCGAGATCATTAAAGAAAAAGTGGTTATCCGCTAAATGGAATACGAGATTTTCCATCTGCGTTCCAAGGTGTTTACATTTTTGGAAATCCTGGAATAAGAAAGCAAAAAAATTAAAGCGAGGTAATCATGAATACAAAATGAGCTAGCTTCAACAACAACTTTTTTCATGGGAAACAAAGCTATACTACTTTGCTTGTTCTTCAAGTGCATCAATGCGGAGTTGCTCTTTGTGACTTACTTTTAAGTATCTATGAGCGAATGATCCACTTAGAAGTGTGTGGAAAACAATAATTGTCTCGTCTAAGTCCCATACGAATACCCGATCCAAATTATGTTCTGGATCGGGTGATGGATTAGGTCTCCTTCCTCGTCCTCCGGTAGACCTCGCTGGAAAAATGGAGACACGTTGTAGAACTTGTCCATACCCTTCATTTGACCAAAACACTACTTTTAAAGTATCTTACCCCTCCGACCTTTAGACTCTTTGCACGATGGTGATGGAGGACTTGGTTCTCCAGGTAAAAACCCTAGGTTTTCTGCATTTGTAATAGTACACAGTTTTAGCTATTTGCTATAATGCATTAATGCACATGTAATTTACAATCGCATCTTGTACTAAAATCGATTAGCCCAGCCGAAATGGAAAAGGAAGGAGGTAATACCTGAAATTGGCGGATTAGTATTTACAGTGTATGTGGAAGCGCTTGCGGAGGACGTCGATGGAGAAGTATTGTAATAGTACGAAGAGGCGGAGGCTGCCGAATGTCCGTAATAACCGGTTGAAGAAGCGGCTGCGGAGGATTGAAAGGAGGAGGAGTATTGGTATTCCTGTTGGTATGATTGCGGATGAGGATAAGTCGTGTAACTGGCGGTAGGGTAAGTGCCCGAACTTCCACTCCCGAATGTGGGACCTCCGTACAAATACGCCCCGGGTGAGCTTCCTTTGCACGGAGTTCTTGAGCCTGAAAGGAAAGAGTAACTTATAGACTTTTCACCAATATGGAAGCTCCGAAAGTCATTCTCCTCAAACAGATCCTCTTTTCCCTGGAAACCTTCATCTCAGTAGTCAACATGTGACGTAACCATATTGAAAAATCAATTACATTCACACCATCCAAATGAATAAGTCGTAGAGGAAGGCCAAAGTCGGATTCCAGGTATTAACGCTCCTCAGTAAAAAGCGAGACATAGCAATCGGGTAAGGGGAAAGATGATCCTGTGAGTTACGAAATCTATCCCGCCTCATAATAAGCGTCATGTGGCGGGGAAACAGTAACGTCTGGCCTTCAAAAACTTGAATGCTCCGCAGCTTCATTGCTTAGTTGCACAGTGGTCTCAAATGACTGTTTCAGTCTTCCTTGCCCTGGGTTAGTGACTTATCACGTTGAAGTATCGACTGGTTTTTGCAACATCAGCTTGAATTACTTTGCCGAATTTGATACATGACCAATGCTCACGAATCACACACTGGGAAATGCTATGCTAACTTTTCACTGCGCAGAAACCCCTTCTTGAAAGGGAAAGTTAGCAACTACTTTTGGGAATTGCCAATACTCCAAACAGTTATCCATCTTCATCCATTTAGTAGTCATGGGGGAAGAAAATTTGTGACAAATTATGACGAAATCTAAAGTTGTGACCGAAAAAAAATGTAAGGCAAAGAAAAGGGCATCTATGACGCCTAACAGCTTTTCTAGAGCGATATACGATACACGTACATGCTGTGTAAAATTTAGGATTGAAAAGATCCGCATGAAGACAGCACACACACACACAGATCTGAATTATCTTTGAAATTATGAGACTTGAAAAATAGACATTTCAGCTACGGATATTAGCGGTCTGAGAATGGTTGCGCTCATCTCTTTGAAGCTCTCTCTCTGAACTGTTGAAAACGTCAAAAGATGGACAACAATGGCTGAAGTGCAGTTCACTAGCTGGCAGAGCACTAACAGAGCATATGTGATCTTTCATTGTATTTGAAGGAGGATCAACAGGGCTTTTTCTATTGTTCACATGCTGATCATTATTATCATTATGAACAGAGGAGGCTGGAGTGTTGACAACTGAATAAAAGACTCACCGGAATAGGGCTGGGAAAGAACAGCGGCGGATGGGTAGGCCTGACCTCCGTTGTAGAATAAGGGATTTTGATTGTACGCGCTTCCAGCATAACTTCCCATCCCACTGCAAAGCAAACAATTTCAGTTTTGTTAAAACGGTTAAATAGCATTCTTTCTTCATGAGACAAAACTTCTAAATGGAAATTGTCGTTTCTTCATGTCTAGTAAGCTAACTACGATTCCGTAACCTGGAGTACTATTCCCTTTTAGTCAGTACAAGTCATCACGCAATAGCTTGCTCTTGAACTGCTATCAAAATGCATGTTAAGCCATGAAAATTTGATTCAA
>VRMD01001757.1:0-15545 GCA_009872375.1 Sminthurides bifidus | reverse complement strand
AACTGTAACAGGACTGAGAGAATCGGTATCTTTCGTTCACAGACCCACGTATAAAGGATTTCTACGCCAGTTACGCCAACGGAATAGAAGCCAATCAGAATAAAGTCGAAAGTCACATATTCAAAGCTGTACTGAAGAAACTCGTGTCTAGGCTAGCTAATATTTCTAAAGAACTTCGAAGCTCGGAAAATATGGTGAGGATTACATCGACTCTCGCTTGCAGTCATGTTATGGTAAAAGGCTTTACTAATCTGATCGTGGTTGCAGGCTCTGTACTGTGATGTACGGCAGCTCATGTCGTATATATATGAGAATGACGGCAATTCTTTCCGTAAAGTGGCCTTATCTGCTTTGCTCGACTCGGTAAACACAAGGGGAAAAAATAGAAATGCGACAGTAGTTTTGGCGTAAAATTAATACTGAGACTTTATTAGGTTGAAAGATCAAATAGCGAAACGGAGATGAGATCACATGCACCTCGAGGGACTCATTCACGGCACACTTACGATGACACAGCGAGTAGCTACTATGTGATAGACGAAACCAATGGTGAATCCCGAACTCAGAACGCAGGTGGAAATTACAAAAAAGGATTCTTTAAGAAAAAAAGTTCGTCTTCTACATGCGCAGTGAGTCTTTTCAACACTTTGCCCGCTGAATTTGACCATGACCTCTGAAGAACAGCATAAAATGAAACTTAACTTCTGCGCAGAGCATTGGTGACACTGACAACACTGGGGAAAGCCCAAGCGGCACATTAACCAGAAAACATGCTGCTCTTACTCCGAAATCTAGCGAGCTGGACCTTGCCAATCGTAAGATGGGTAGCAAGAAAGAATCAAGACTCGTGAGTTGGCTAACCAAAGGTTACGCCGGGGAAAAATCTTTTGACATGGATAATGATGATGGCACCGAATCCTCCTACAAAACCACTAGGAGGCAAGCTACCATTGTACAGAAGGCCAAACGAAGGGTGGAGGAAAGACTGAAGCGGATGAAAATAAAACGTGACTCAACCAATGACGAAGCCACAGTCGGTGGAGTCAGCAGGAAAGGATCACTAGAAAACGTCAACAATGATAATGTACGGGATTTCACATTTGATCCACATTTGATGATCTCTCAGTATTACTAATTTAAATATTTGATGGCTTTGGTATACGCAACTGTGGAATTTTAGCTGTTCGGTGAAAGCAGTGACATTGCAGCTGCCAAAGAACGTCGTCTAGTTGATCGAGCCGTCATTCGCGATGGGCTACTCAGGTTCGGATTTTTGCTAGAGATTACCCATCCTGGCTCACTCCCAGACGCAAACTTGATGGCAGCTCTCATGGATTTGGTATGTTCTCATTATTCTCCGTTCGTTCTTAATGGCTATCTATCAACTATGAGCAGACATGTTAGAAGTCATACTGGTGTTGATCCGCATTCTTAGCTTTGTGTTGCATAATGGCCCGAAATCAAAATCCTGACCTCCTCGGCAGATAACAGACACTAGGAAAAGCATAATGCCTCCAGTAATACGTAGAACAGAGCAGCAGAAACACTCGCAAAGGAAAATAGTGTTCTGTCATTAACCATACTTAATTGTTTGATTTAGCCTCAAACTGCAGTAGTGGCACGAGCGTCGATTCTCCTTGAGTGCAGCTTTTTAGTTCATGCTTGCAACCGTGGGCATTGGCCCCTTTGGATGAAATTGCCCGTATTCCGTCCATCCTGTGCTGGAATCACAAAACCAGCGGGAGCCCGCTCCAAATCTTACGGTCTTCAGCGCATGGCTGGCAAAATGTTTCAACAGTGGGGTGAGGTTAGTCATTGTCTCCAGTGCCCCCATAATTACAAGTACTAGCTTTCGCCTGTGAACATCGATTTCTGCTCACTTCCCGAATTTAAATATTCTAGGCAATAAACTCTCGATTGGAGGAATTCATTTTATCCAATGCAGCAAAGCTTAGGGACTACGATTTAACTGATGAGTATTGCCAAAAAGAACTTGCTCAGCGTGACGAGGATGAGGATTTCCTTGATGAAGGTTAGTCTTTCGTAGGCTGGATGAAGGTGAAATATCTAATGAGTTTTCAGGTCTAGGCGTTTTCAGCAGCTTATCACCCACGGAAGCACTTCAAGCGTACAGCCTCCCTACCGTTGTTTTTTTAAATGTGACTGACTTTGGACAAGCTCTACGACATTTGAGTACTTGACGTCCAACGGTGAAATGTCCCCGAGAAGAAATACATTTTTGCCGCATTAAAACTTTTGCTTTTGTTATCCAAGAATATGATAACGATCACTGGGCACAAATCACGTATTAAGTTTTCTACTGGCTGTTCTACTTCACTCACCTTGGAATGAGTGAACGATTTCCAGAACCTTACCACGGTTTCGTAATCTGGATACGACAAAATGTTACCGTTACTTGCTTAATCATTAGATAGATGGTCATCTTATAAACGCTGGTGGCGTGAACACTTCGTAAATGATGAGACGTCTGAGGCTAAATTCTAGTCAGTTTTGTTTTAAAACCTGAAAATCTATTTGAGGAATTACGCTTAGTATTTGATTTCATGCTTTCATTTTTTCTGACTCAGCGTAACCAATTTCATCAAGCCCCCATTGTCGTTTCATCACATCATAAAACGCTAACGTTTCTTTGTCATGGGTTGGACTTTCATAGACTTTGGTCATGACTCTCACACATGAAATGATAAATGGGAAAACTTAGCGTTGCCACGGTAACAATCGCTGTGGTGGTTTCCAAGGCGGTGGAAGCTAATTTCCAGGATTTTTCTGGTGAAAACGTGATTGATTCTTTTAATTTCGCAGCAAGTATCGGTGATGGATATGAATGCCCATTGGCCCTGCAGATCTTAGCTTGCATGCTCTTGTATGAAATTACTGCCTTCCTCCGAGAAACTTATCAAGTACGCCAATTTTTATTGCACATTTAATCGTATTATTGTATTTGTGATGCATATATCGCTTAATTGCTATAAACTATAGTTACAAGTTAGTTAGACCGTGAGGCAAGCTAGCTGCTGCGGCATGTACCACTTAGCGATTCCCGAACCTTGCAAAGGCTGGAAAAATGCAAGAGCGGTTTCAGACAGCAATGCAGGTTTCCTGAGTTCTCTTCGGTACACCAGACATAGCCACCACTTAGCCAGTGTGATTCAGCTAGATTCTTGCTCTTGACTCCAACTGAAGTCCAAAAGATCAGATCTACTGGAAAATTCACAACAAATCTAGTTTCTAACAGCTAGTAAAGCATTTAAATGTAGACTGCAAGATGACACCTTTTTAGTTAGAGAGTCATCAACCTCGAGTAATGTCCTATGAGGAAAAAGGCACGGAAAAAAAGTTACGCACAGTCCATTGATGTTGGTTTGCACATCAAGTTCTTTCGTTGCAGTATATTTGGTACACACTAGTAGAAATAGTTAATTTCTTCGGATAGGAAGGATGAAGAGGACTCAGTTGGCCGAATAGTCTCATCTGCTGGACTGACCGCTCTTTGACAGCTCGAAATATAGTCTACGCTGACGCTTTTATCCTCTTCCTGAAAGTTATAGATGCAAACAAGAGCCATGGCTGGTAGTAGTAGATTCGTAGAAACTGCAGTCCTCCAACTAGACTTAAATTAGCTGACTTTGAAACTGCACTGGCCCGGGCAAGCTTGAAGCTTGAAGCATTCACTTGAATAGAAAATGGCCTTTTAGTTGTAGACGCCTTAGAGGCATCCAAGGTACAACATTTCTCAGCAAGCGCATTTTGCTGCTACCCTTTGAATTGTACCGAACTGAACACGGCTGCAGTATCCGTGATTTTCCAGGCGGAGGTACTGCAGCCGCGGTTGGAAAGGTCTAGTCTATAACGTCTAAAATTTCGTCTAAACTTGCTCGATGTGCGAATATTGTGCGTGCTGGGATATCTGTCGTACTTTGAATGTCTTTCGGATGGTGCAATAGTTTCGTAATGCTTACTCGCATGCACTGCACTTATACATTTCAGTCACTCCCAAAGAGCGGAGCTGCTGGTAAAGCACCTGCAACAACTGACAAAGAAATCAAACCCGCGGCAACGAGTGGAACAGGTGGCGGAACGCGGAGGTGGAGCTATGGTACTGTCATTTAATATGAACAGATTAATTACTCTCCATTTTAAAATTAAAGTCAAAATACGTCTCAAACTGATAGGTCTCTCGTCCATGGGACAGTCACAAGCATCCCATAGTCTCCAAAGTATTTCAGATCCGCACGCTGGCCAGCCAGGAGGAGAACGCAAGATCAGCTTTGTGCTCAATGATAATGAATCAAACGAAAGTGGTGATAAAGAAAAACTCCATCCTGCTTTAGTAAGTTGAAATGAATTGAGGTAGAAAATCATTTGCAATCACAAAACAGATTTTAGCTCAAGGTAGGACTGAGTGCTTACACGCTGTCAAATCCTTGATAATGTTTTCCCTTTTTGTGTCACGTGAAAAAATTGAAATGCAATTTTAACCCGGTCACATTCTACCAGGTTTGTTTTCGATAGCAAAAATCAAGGTTCTAGATTTGTGAGTCACAAATGATTTCCTATAACTCTCCCTCCAACCCGCTTGAACTCCTGAAGCTTCTTGCCTCCCCCAACTCAAAATAATTTAGGATTTTTACGATGTCTTCATTGAATTCCTTGAAATGGCAGATACGCGATGCCGTGAAATTAGCAGTTTCAGGTTTTTGGTAAACAGAATCTGTTTGCGGGCATGATTTTCACTACCAGACCTTGTCTTGAATTTTTATTGAGCAAGAATCGTCAAAGCTTGTTTTCCATTTCCTAGCATTAATAGTAATGGTTTCTATAATCCTATAGGCGGATGGAAACGATGGTAAAGATGATGGAAAAGGAAAAAGAGTACGACCTCTTTTGCTGCGTCGGGGTACGCCGGGTGGTCAGTCTTCCTTCCGGAGAAGGAGCATAAAATTACAGCGTGGAGGGAAGAAAGATCCCGATTGCGAATGTAAGTGAACTTGCTGGCTTCCCCATCATCGTGCTCTATTCTCCAACGAATCACACTAGACATCACCTACTTATGTAATTTTTACAGCAATGAAAAGATCTGACTCATTGACAAGCGCAAAACGAAAAGTCAGTTCGATATCAGATGATACATCGGAGCAGAATAGTGGGGATGAGTCCCCTGGAGTTATAAGTAATGAAGATAATGTCACAGATGAGGATGCTGTTTACATGCCTTGGTTGAACACCGTCATTCAGCTCTTGTCCAGCTTGCAGTTTCGGTAATATGAAAGAATTTCGCCAACTTAACTAACCTTGCACATGTGGTATTCAAAACGAGTTTTTCATGACTTGATAGGTGTGTGCATCAAGGATTTTGCCATCCAAAATGCCCCCGCAGGTTGATGCGCGGAGTGGGTCGATTGCTAAAAGCCGTCCGAAAGATTTATGGCGAAGATTTTGGCTTCACGGACTCCGAAAGCGATAAAATGAAGACTGAAAAAGAGGACATCAGAGGAAAACCCGAAGAATCACTTATTATTAAGTACGTACGGAACAACGTTCAAGGAGGATTTCATTCCATACTTTCTCTGCTCATCAAATCCGCCTCAATTCTGACCGAAGATCAGTTTATTGCACTGATTCCGACGGTGTGGGAATTACTCCTAGAGCCTGATATCCAGGTAATTAACCATTGACAGTTGACAGTAACTTGAAACAATAGGATTCAGTATTAAAGAATATATTCGAGGATAGCTCTAGCTTTGCTTGATGGGTAACGAGGACGATAATTTATCGGCGGATGTATTTGCATTTCAGGTTAGCTCTTGCTCAGCCGCACTGTTCATATTGGCCGGCGTAAAAGTACCCGAGTACGTCCAATCTCAAATGCAAACCGACTTTGAACACACAAATCCCACAATTCGAATGAACGCTATGTTACGATTCCAAACGCTTTGGCGCTGTCGCCATCAAGTCTGGCCTCGGATGGAAGACCAGACCAACTTTAAGGCTCCTCCACCTGGTATCGAATTCACCCTTCCGTCACCAAGGTACGTGGATTATCCTTGGTTTTCATGCAACTTTGACGTTGGATGCTAGAGTTTTTTTGCATGCATCAATTGTCGGAGCTCCAACCTAATTCGTGATCATAAAATTAATAACCATTTCACTACTACCAGGATCGGAGTCGAATGCATCCCAGTTGTTGACCCACCTTGGACGCCACAAACCAAGGCAAAAGTTGAAGAGGTTACGCTTAACCAGGACAAGCCACATGTTTCTCGAAGATATCTAGTTACAGCTACCAAAACAAGAAAAACGCAGCAAGCGGAATTGGTTAAGATGGCTTTGCAAGCTGAAGAAGATCGAAAGCGGATGGAACGAGAGCTATTCTTGATTACAACGGTTCCAGTTACTGCCTTGGCATCTTACGAACCAAGTAGGAACCAATTTAAGTCTTCAAATTAGAGTTCATTTATTAAATTGGAGTCAAAGCCATTTAAAGAACAAGGAACCCTTTCACAGGCTCTCACCATGCCGTTGGCGATGAGGAACCGGATGACGAAAATCAGACTAGTGGACAGGTGAGATCCTCTTGGATTGGATAACTAGAATTCGACAACCATCTTGGTGTTAAACTAACGGAACAACTGATGAAGCGATGCAAGACGGAAAATCGGCCAGATTGTTAGCTTTATGTAGAAAGCGCCATAGAGATCCTACTTTCTAAACTAAATTGATGCGTACAAGCTGTCAATTTTGGATGCTACATAGACATAAATTATTTGCCATGTGCGTGTAGCATTGTGAAACACTAATGTGTACTGCATAACTTACTTCGGATTCCAAGATTCACTAAAGTCACCATTGCAATACCATGTGGGCGTTTTCATGAACAATTTAAGTGTGAAAATAACTCAGCTACTCGATTCAGCTAATAAAGAATACTTTCAGGGGGGTCAACAGTCCGGACCGGGAGGGGGAGCAACCCTGAACGTAGGACAGCAGACACAGTCAAACACTGAAGCAGTGACCATCAGTTCAGGTAAGGATTTTATTCACTCACATGTTTTGAAAGATTTCCTGCAGAAAGTGGTTACTGTGCTTAAACAAGAATTATTTGTTCTGTCTCTAGGAATGCTCATTACTAAAGGAAGTCATCATAAAGGAGCCATTTTGTTTCCTTCGTCCTTATGCTCTGCTGCCATTTATATCATACAGCTGTTGCATGACCCAGCTGTGGGTCTGGACGGTAACTCTGTGTATGAAGTGGCTTATAATGTCTTGTGGCACTGTTTGGTAGAAGATTCTTCTTTGTTCATGCGTTACATTTTTGAGAAGCTAACAAGAGGAAAGCACGAGCTTATGTTTAAGGTACAGATATCGTAACTAGGCACCGAAGAGTAACTTCCACTTGTTTTTATAATATATGATCTTTTTTATATGATCTGTACTTGATCACCGCAGGTCCTACGCCATTTAATCATGTTCGTTCCGAGGCTGCCTCAGCAAGCTGCTTTTTCACTGTACAATCACATTATTGGTTTCATCATGTTCCATACAAGATCACCTCAAGACTCTAGCCCGGAAATGATAGCCTCGGCTTTATCGGTTCTATGGATGGTTGGTTGTATTCTATTTTTACAAAATCGGGTAACTTTCTTAGAATTAGGCACCTCATGTATAATTGCACTCTTCCTCCAGGTCGTACATAGTGTGCAAGGCATAATGTTTAAGGACTTGAAACAAATCCTACGCAAAGAACAATGCGATGCATCAATTCTACTAACGGCTAATGTTCCAGCTGCGAAGAAAATCGTGGTTCATGGACCTATGGGTATGCATTGCTGTGTTTTCTTTCTGGACCGAGTCTTTTACTAATTGCATAGCAAATTATTTATGTCAATGTACGAAAGGGAGGCTATTCGTCCTTAGCCCTTTCGTATTAGTAGTAATGGAAACTAATTCACATTCCTTTCATTAATTCGCCCAGGACCGGATGCTGGTGGGATCCCAACTCAGTTTCCAGTGCAAGAAGACACTCAATTCATCCAGATTCTTAGAGAATCTCTAGATTTCTTCAGCATTGACGAAGAACATCATGGAGAGTATTTTCTTGTAGATCATAAAACGCGTAAGTAGATTTTTGCAGGTCAGCCTAGCATTGCCGTAAATGACAACGAGTTTGCATTATTTGGCATCCCAGAAAAATTTGAAACTAATTTCGAATTCTTTGCAGATCAAATTCATAGCCAGAATTCGTACGTGCGGGATTTTTACTTCTTCTCAAGATCTCAGCATCCCCAACTCAGCCTTTCCCACATGGCACCGGAACACGCCAATAATGCTCTACAACGAAGATCATTCATCCTTAAGTTTTTGGAGAGTGGTAAAGGTATACCGAAATGCTGAAATAAAATTTTGTTTTGCAAACTTTTATATGGTCGCAGGTAACCCCCTTGGAGCAGCTATTACTCATGCCATATTGTATGTTTGGTTCACAGTTACATTAACATGGGCAATCTTGAAAAACGTTGACCAAGTAATGCAGCGAGTTGTCTTCTTACACGAAGAACTCATGAAGTTACCTTCATTTCCACGGAAAGCCTTAGAATCCGAAATGGACATCTGTAAAGGTGGAATGATGGGAAGGGTAAGTTGCTACAGCAATAAATAACGCAAATTCCTTTCGTTACCAACAAACAGCCTAATCACAACGCGAGCACTAATCCTTTATGCACTCAGGAACTGTTGGGCATTGACGTTTTGCATAAGTTTATGTGGACAAAGCTAATCACACGAATGTTCGAAGCCATGTCTGGCAATTTTGCTTATTCTGGAGACATACATCTTTTCGTGAATGTGCTGAGCGGTAAGTAATTAAACTTAAAAAATCGTCCATTTAGTTGGGAATACAAGGGCTATTTCCGTAAATCTGTTAAACACTAAAAGTCCTCGCTGCATTTCTTTTAAGGTTCGCTCATGGTTCACTCCGAAGATGCAACCATAATTCGTTATGTAACGGCTTCTTTCATCAACGCCGCGCAACAATTTAAAAACATATTTTCAACAAATGGCTACCTCCTAGTGATGCCTCCATTACTATTAACGTATTGCAACCATCAAAGTAACCCATTAGGTGAGTGGTCGGGATTCTTTCCTGTAATTATTTCTCGGAATAGAATTCTCCCTTACACTTCCTATATAAAATTAATGTCTTTTAGTGACCGGCTCGGTGGAGTTTGCCTGCAAGGAATTCTACCTCCTACATCGGAAGCCATTCATCTTGCAAATGTTTGGAGCCCTTGCAGCCTTGTTAGACACGGATGAGCAAGCTCAGTATGGTGATCCAAGAAGAGTGCCGTCCAAGTGCCTTTTTCGGCTTCTACTTTCATTAGAGACGCCTACCCCAGATCCACTTCACATCACAGAACTAATTCATGGTGCACAGCCCTTGAGACCATTAGACTTTTGTTACCATGACGACTCTGACGAGATTACCGTCCTCGATTGTATTTCCATGTGCGTGTGCGTTGTGGCGTATGCCTCGGATTCTCTTAGAGGTCAACAAATGCTGGTACGATTTACTAAAAGCCAATTCGCCTTGTAGCTGTCATTGTATTACTATTATAGGGCACAGTTTAAACAAAATTAGGGGAGCTCCTCAGTTGAAATTCTTGAAAATTTGCCCTAGTGTCAATTTTCTTTTATTAGGGTGTACGTTTATCAATGGTTGTCTAACTGCACTGAAAATTTTACTAGCTCATTCTATTTCTAGACAATACTGGAAGCTGTGGTACCACCTTACTTGATTCACATACAAACAAATAAGACGGAAGGAAAGTCTGAACGAGATGTCATCAACCACATAGCAGTGGCAATGAAAACCCTAGTCAATAATTGCGAGCCCTTGGCGAAGTAAAGTTCTAGTGAAGAAAACTTCTAGATGCATAAAAAATTACTGAACTTAATCTTATACTGTGTTTCGAAATTTCAGGAACTATTCTGGGCCCCAGATATCAGAAACAGCGGATTTAAGAGGATCCAGTCAACGAAATTACACTAGCAAGGCTGGGTTGATGTCTCCTGGATATGAGTTTGCAGATGATGATTCGCACTCAAAGTACATGAGTGACCACTCCCGGAATAAGAGCGCGTATGACAAAGACGTTCAAGACTCTGAGGTAAACGCCGATAAAGGGTAACCATGTTGGACACATGGTTACCCTATATTTGCCTTTAGCAAGAGCGGTTTTTTACTCCTTTTCTGTATCGTTGCATGAATGTGCCTTTTGTAATTCGGTTGCAGGCAATTAGAGATGAGTTTCGCCGTCCCAGAGACACCTTACTATCGTTAGTGTCTGACTTTTTCTCCAAAAGCACTGCTCGTTTAGCTGAGCTTGCCAAAAAGGGTGGCGCGGAGGCGAAACCCGTGGAATTGTTGGACTTCAAAAGTCACGTGGTAAGTTATTCAAACGTACATGTTGACAGCATTGCATTATTTGTCGTTACCCAGGTACAAATTTTGTTTGAACTGGATCGAGAATGTACAATATAGGAGCATAGTTGTGGGGGAAAAGATTTAGGTTATGTCTTTAAATCAAATACACTTCAGACTAGCGTACGACTTAATTAAGTAATTGATTAAATGAGAGGTAATTAGAATTTATTACAAATTAATGAGAATAATATACTGAGAAGTTGATTAGTGCAAGTAATTAACGCAAGCTAATTGTTTCACTTTAAGTATGTTGCAAGCAATTGTACGAAAATGTTCGTCTCAGTTCACGCAACAATGAGTCAAGAGTTTAGTTATGCTATCATTTACCGGTGAAGATTTTATCTGTGACACTGCAGATTGAAAAATTAGAACCTGGTTTACCTCCGCAGAGACTCTCAGAAGTAGCCATGAGTTTGCTGAAGGTAAGTCCTTACGACCCTGCTACAATGGGCTGCCGAGGACTTCAGCGGTATATGGTAGAAGTTTTTCCATCCGGAGAGTGGGGATCAGAGGCATCGCGACCGTCCCTCACAGCTTTTCTGCGCCGGATGGATAAGACATTTGCAAAAATTTGCAAGAAAACATCCATTCGGGTGAGCACATTTCTTTTCAGATGAAATGAAGGTCTTTATTCTTACTGAATCAGTCCCCCGTCAACTGTGAAAAATTTCAGCGTCACACCGACTGGGAGGCAGCTGCGGGTCTTCTGAAAGGAATTTATCAGACGTTGTGGCGTCACCCATACATAGTGCACATGCAGCACTTAAAATCATTGATTCAAACATGCCAATGTCTTCTGATGGGAGAGGGCCAGGCCAGTGAAATGGTGTCTTAGTTCTGCCGGTGCTGCGTTGTTGGGAAAAATTCCACCAACACATTTTTGCTCCACAGTTGTACGTCTTCTTGCCCTTCAAGTGCGGGCATTAGGGGTAAATAAACGCCATATTGATTTTGAAAGAAATGATTAATCCAAAGCCCAAATGTTTTCCGCCACAGTGAAATTTGTTGTTTGCATAGGAAACATATTCTATGGAGCAAGCTTGTGGTTTTCTGTCATCCGTCCCGGCACTTCAAGAGCGTTCGGACGTTCTGTTAATGAATCTATTATTGCCTATGTGTCTCAGAGTTGGAAGTGGACGTAAAGGTAATACGTAATTCAACGTTGTATCTTTCAGAAACTCCTTAGAAACTTAATCATATTTTACTGTTTACATCTCTTGTGGCTTATTTATAGACGTGCCTAAAATGCGGAAGGCTGATATCGTTTTCATCCTAAACGTCATTCTGAGCAATATGAACGCTGGACATCCTCGTTTAAAGGGACTAAGCGAAGCAAACACTTCTTCAGTTCCGGCCGGCAGTACTGGTGCCTCAGGACCACGATCAGGAAGCACGACCGAAAAAAAGATCAGAACTTCAACGTGCCAAATAGCATTTTTAGGTAATCACAGGGATGATTTTTTCTTGACTTGGTCAAACTCATAACAATTAATGTGCAACAAATAACGTGTTGCATGATAAAATTTCAGGNGTGTTGCATGATAAAATTTCAGGTTTAAAGATACTCTGCGTCTGTTTCGATGCTGAGCTTAGTAGTGAGTGGTCACGGGCTGCGAGAGTTATTCAAGAACTCAGTAGAAGCAACAATGGAGGGGGGCCTTTGTGGGACTTCATGGAGTTCGTAACTACAGTGAGAACGTCCATTTTCCCATTGTTTAGGCCACTGATTATGCAAAAGGTTTGCTCTAACATGGATTTTATTAAACTTCATGATTTGTTGTTGTCAAATGGGTGGTTCATAATCCCCTGTTTGTTCTTCAGATCACTAGAACCGCCTGCGAGCGATCAAGAACGACAATTCCAGTTCATTATTAGAGAAAAAATTAGGTCCGTGACGCTCGGACGATGCAAAGGCACGGTCCTTGTGGACATAGCCCATCAAATGAAACAGCTGAAGGAGGAACTAGAAATGCACAAGGGTAAGGCTGCAACGTAGAGCGTAGTTTGAAAATGATTATTATTGTGAAAACTTACAGTTACAGTCGAAATTGGCACTACAGACTGCATCAAGCAAAATAGCCCATACCTAGGCTTCGTCATCTTTAATTACGGCTGATTGCT
Source organism: Sminthurides bifidus (assembly GCA_009872375.1). Classification (NCBI taxonomy): domain Eukaryota; kingdom Metazoa; phylum Arthropoda; class Collembola; order Symphypleona; family Sminthurididae; genus Sminthurides; species Sminthurides bifidus. The sequence goes on along the minus strand of VRMD01001757.1, from coordinate 2,923 downwards.
ATTGCATTATCACAAAGGATTGTAGTCTAGTCAGTGTAGTGGCTAACAAGTATGCTGAAAATAGCAGAGGTTTTGATCAAGAATCTTGCATATGGTGAATAATGGAGTTTCAACGATTTTGTCAGGTTGCTGGATCTTGAGTCTAAAATGGAATATTTATTGTGCATTTTTTCTAGCCATACAGTTTGGCTGTAGCTTATAAGGGACAAGTCAGCCGTTTATTTGAAACAAAGGGTGCATATGATTCGTCCGGGGCCAATTCTACGGCTCGAAAAAATGCAGAATACCCATTGTATCGCTTAAAATTAACCATTTTTTAGATACGTATTATTCGAATTTGAAACATAAGCCACGGATATCGATGTCATAGTAACAATAAGGCTTAATCATAAAATTTTTATCCACTTAAACTTAACGAAATCTAGACAGGAGATGCGAACGCAAACTCATGGTTCCTAGTTATGTTCAGCCATCTTTAACGTTCATCATTGTTACTGCGCTTTCATTGTTTTAGTGCCGTACATAGCAGAATCTGATGAGTAGCAGCCACGCGTAGGCGTTAAAAAACAGATGTGAAACCTTGCTGAGTAATTTCAGCAAGAAATGAATACTAGGTCATTGTTTTGCGATCTTCCCACATGAAGTGATTTCTTTGTTGAGCTTATCAGCTAAAAGCTCCAAGAAATTGTTATGATTTTGAGTTATCTTGCTTTAATATCAATTAAATAACGAACAGCAGTCAGTATCCAGTGGTTAATGCGATAGATATGTCACATTTAAACCGTCGCTAATCCGTTGAACTACTATTTTTTTAGAAGAAGCCTGCGTCAGCAGAAAATCGCACGCGTTGGAAGCGGTAGAGGTGAGACGACCGCGGCCCTCGTTGTCGGAGTTGTTTCCAGGGTTAGCAGCTCGCTTTGGCGGATCGGATGAGAGCAAGGGTTCTACAGCTACAATACACAAAAACGGTAACCGGGAATCCAGCGTAAGAAATAAGCCGAATTCTCAAGGTGAGCTCTTTAGTAAGGAAAACAAACGACTGTCAGGCTTGTGCCAAAAAATCATTTGGTGACACCAAATCAGGTTTTGATAATTGCGAGATCATCCTCGCAGTCACACCCCGAGCTCAGTTTGGTTGATTCGGTATTGCCATGACAGCTTCCTCAAGTATTGAATCGAATCTCAAGGACTTTACGTAATAGAACAATGATGACTAACATGATTGATATAACAGATCGTGGTGAAGATGTATCTGGATTGCTGCCTGAGAAACAGGAAGGTTTCGAATCAAGCTTTACTTTGCAAGATGACGATATTCCGAAACAGCACAGATTGCAGCGACAAAAATTTCAAAGTCGGAAAACTTTTAGATTCCGCAAAAGCCGACGAGGAAACCTTGAGGTAAAGCACTTTTCTTCTGTTGCGGTTAAAATCTGTACTAGAAATCATGAATAAAACGATGCAATTCTTCTTTTGTGTAATGCCGGCAGTTCTCAAGCGTCGATATGGATGAGGAGAGCTTGCCTTCAATAGCACAAAGCAGAGAGGACTCGCTGCGCAAAGACCGAAGCGATGGCGAAGAAAAAGGTAGCGACAGCTTTTTGCATGAAAAGACTAAAAAAGCCTCACTAAAAGTTAGTGCCAAGCGTAAGCTATCCGTATCGCCTCAAAGCATGGGGGACTGTGAAAGTCAAAACTCATTTTCTAGAACCTCCAGCACATGTGGCTACCGCGAAAGTTTCGGTGAGAGCAAACCGCAATGTGCCCTCTCGATTTCGTTTTGAGTACGATGGATCGCATGAAAATCTTCTAATACTTCCTTGTACTCCAAAGGTTCCGTCGAAAGATATAGCTTGCAAATGCTGGAGAAACTGGAAGTTTTTCCCCCCGAGGAGGATCGTGAACGGAGCGAGCCGTCGAAGGTAGCCAAGTCAAGATACAGAAAGCGTGGAGAACACAGTGCCGATGATGAAGATACGCTCATTTGATAGTTAAGACAACTGTAGCAGAAGCACTCCATGATCATTTTACGAAACGGCTATTAAAATAGACGCAAAGGTTTTCAAACTTACTAACATCGGTACAACAGTATCACGTACTCAAGACTTGAAAGTCGACATATTCACTATAATACGAACGATACACTGTTTGTCAGCAGCACTTATTAGACGTGAAGCCCAACCTTTAAGATTGCCAAACGCCGTAATAGAGTGCAGTAGTATGAAAGATTTTGCTAACAGTTCACCATTAGAGCACGTTTGCCGCATTTAGTCTGTGGTTCGAGAAGAATAAAATAAACAGAGTAGACCATGCCTCTGTGAATGCAAAATGAAATTCATTATCTCTTCCCAAAATCTAGACCAAAATAACTTCGTAGGCGTCTAGCTCAAGTCGTGCCTGATCCTAAATATAAAGAGCTGAGCCCTTGTTAAAGGTGACCAAGAATTAGATTGATCTTTTGAGCCATACAACATCAGTTTCTTGAGGTTCTAGTTTTATTCTGTGTATTACGGTTGATTTTCTTCATTCACATTATTTTTAGGCAGAATGTCCGACTGATTTTAGTTAAAAAAACAAGCATGCTCCTTCGATTTGTGTTCAGTCAATGCCATGATGACAATATCACTATTATCATTCATACCGCCAGCAACATGACAAGTGGTTATACAGGTATTTTGTGCTTGCCAATGGAGACTAAGCCATAGCTACACATAGTTTCGCTCAAACAGTGGCCCACTTAGAAACGATACATTTCGCCATCCCAAATTCGAAATCCAGTATCTCATTAGTTTCGAAACAACAGATAATTATCGCTGTGCTGCAAGCGATCGAACATGTACTTTCAACAAATCTAAATAACTTATTATGTAAAATAAATCCAATCGCGGTTATACTAAAAGGTATGTGCTAGGTAGCGTTAATT
>VRMD01001756.1:0-15548 GCA_009872375.1 Sminthurides bifidus | reverse complement strand
TGTTGGTAGTTGCGCTTTTGCTCCGCTTTAGTGATTGTGCACGGTGACCTCATCATCAAAATTTTTCCCGATATAGCTCACCGGATTGCCATTTCAATTCACAAAATAATTGCTTTGAGGTCACCTGATGGTAGAGTGAAAAATCAACTCTTATTTCAGATATGCTGTCACGAGCTATCTGAAGTCGGAATTAACTTAAAACGATTTCCTAATTTAGTTCCCGAGCAAGTTTTGACCAATCTACGCACCACTCAGATTGGCAACGTCAATGCTGAACGGTGGTGCAATCTACCTGATCGTCAATTTAGAATGTTTTTTCAAGCTTAAAACAGTATCAGTAGCGGCAATCAGTTTCTAAGTGTCTACATTACTGTCTCAACTGGTAGTTGGTAGCAAAACAAGCGTCAACGCGCGGGAACTAAATTAGCCTTTTAACCCAATTAGCTTGCAGTTCAGATAACTTTTGCATGAAACGAATGGATGCTTGTTACAATGCTTTATTTCTGTGGCACGTCCAATGTAAATGTAAAACGTGAAAGGCATGTACTGAGCCGGGATTGTGGGAAATACAAGTAGGAATTAACCGATTGTCGTTGTCGATCATTTTGCCCCTTTCCCCATCGAGATCGTTTCTGTAAAATCGGAGAAACGATATCTCTTTAAGTGAAGCAATGTGGGATTCTGATGTGGTGTAAATTTAATAGTCATGTTTGGAGTTCTTTATTATGGGTCAAATTGTAATCCTCAAATCTGTAACAATAATCTAGGTAAATAATGCAACTGCTCGTGTTCAGACGAAAAAGCCCATTGCCGCAGGTATTACCAACGGTAAGTTCTAGATGCACATAAAAGCATAGTCATTGATCAGTGAGATTGGATGAAGGTGATGAAAAGTTTCAATCTACAATTTTTTATTTTTAGTTGGAGCAATACGAGGAGCAGGTTTAATTCCTCGTGGCATAAGCCACCGATTAGCCACTGTCGCAAGTCATCATCCACAAGCACCTTTAGTAGCTAATTCTGCGGGTTCAGCAGCTGCAATTGCTGCCGCTGTTGCGCGACAGAGTTCCTTACAGAATCTTAGTGCTGCTGCTACTGCAATGCATGGATTAGGCCCGTAAGTGCTTTGGCTGTCATTTTGGACCCATGAGTGTTTGTTTTGGACAGATTACTGATGTTTTGTAAATTGAAATACCAAACACTCTTTTATTTACAGTGGCGTGTATTATGACCCTTTTTTGGCGGCTACTGCGGCAGATCCCCGGGTGCAGGTATGTCACTAGTCAAACCTAGATTGAATAATTGTTCCTGCGAATGATGAACTAAAGTCCTAATTTGACACTAGGCATCGTATGCTGCTGCCGCATCATATACCGCGGCTGCCAGAGCAGCATATGCTGGTGCTGCTGCAGCCCAGCCAGCAGGAGTAGCAGGATTTGTTCCAGGGTAAGTACACTCAAATGATTGTAACTATAGGCTTGGTTTGAATACGATCATGAAACACAAATATTTATTTGTATTAATGGTTAGAAGGTACGCAAGAGAGTTTCCGGAAACTTATCTCAGTCATAATATAGGACCAGTCACTGGATATGGGGTAAGGCGCGAAATGAAATCAAATAGCTGTTATTTTAGACCGTCAATCTATTTTAGTTCAAAATCAGGGTCTCTTTTCTATGTATTCATGTTTCTGCTTTTCAGACCGCCGTGTACAGAAGTGGCTACAATCGATTTGCTCCATATTAACCATTTATGCAGAGTCCTCAGCACACAAAACCGCTGGAGTTGTGCTTCTTTTCGGTTCACAGCAGCAGCTAACTGAGCTATGAAAGCAAAGCTATCGATGTATTTCTTCGAGAAGCTTTCAACTCCCAAGCATGCCATACCTAAACATGTACAGGCGTAAGCGTATAAGTTGAATTTTTGCCAAATATGAAGAAATGATTGTAGTCTCGGTGTGGTTCCAGTGGCACCATACTAACGAACTCCATTTTGAGTTTATTCTACACAGTACCTACAAAAATCTAGTAGGTAATATTAAGTTCATTAAGTTGCTAGTAATTTTTTAAGTCAAATGTGAGTCAATAGCACACACATTATGTAAACCAAGTTAAGTAGGTACAAGTTGCTAACAGTGTTCGTTGTTGTTTTTGTCTTCAAACTATCTTGAACATTTACTTGCCGAGGCGAAGTTTTGTCAACGGAAATACTCAAATTTACATACGATAGGCTATTAGGGACACCTGGTGTCCATTAAATTAAGTGTGTAGAGATAGCAATATGTCATTATAAGCGATATTACAAGATCTGGTAAACATGGAAGCTCAAGTAATGTAAGTCAGGAAATAGTTATGTAATTACAAAATCTTGCAAGTACACTTAGATCAATATGGCTAACTATAGAATGAAAAAGTTGTTTGTGAAATCTAGCCAAACAACACGAGAGCTGCATCTCGAGTCAATTGTAGTTTCAAGTAGAGCGTTGACTTATACTTTATCTATCAACCTTTTCTGAAAGTTTGTATCCATTTGCTACACGCCGTGGTCAGAGAACTAGAATATCACTAAGAAAGTCCAAAATTTATGACACTTACTCTTTACAACAGTTAGTTGCTTTCATGGCACACTGGATGTATAATTTATATTTTTCAACAATATATTTCGCTTTTTTCTTCTTTGTAAACTTCTTAAAGCTAGGTAGTTCAGATTCAGACGAAGAATTCTGTGTGGATTTGCCATTGTGAAACTGATCACAACGACTAACGAATTTTGAGTAACCGGGCAGCTCTCGAAGCACAAGCGTACAGTATGTTGATAGACAGTGTAAGAAATGTAAATAACCACTTAGTCGTTCGCAGTAGCTCTACTTTCTTTATAGCATATGTCTTGTACTTTAAGGATGCCATATGCAAGCACAGTCCAACTGAAACGCACTTCCAACTTGATATCCCGCACAGTTAATATGTATTCTAAACGCTTGCTAATCTATTGTGTGTACTTGAGTAGTTATTGTTGCTATGACGTTCATGCACAAGTCATGACTTACTGACATAAACTATCATGTTGTAAGTAAGGTAGCTCTTACGAGCATTTTTGATACTGTGTCAAGTCATTGGACTGAGACGTCCACGTTTCAATTACGGTTGTGACCTTTGTTGTACATACCGTTGTAGTCAATCAAAGTGAGTTTTCTGTGCAGCTATTTGAAATCTATACCTTGTAATCCCTTTTATGAAGTTGCTTCGTTTCAATGAAGCGCCAGCCTACAGTTGTAAAGGCGAAGTTCTTTTGCATTTAGTCATCTACAGGCCTGTCGAAGTTATTGTTCCATGACATTGCAGTTGGATCTCTGATCCTTTCCGTCGATAAGAATTCTAGTTTTCTTGAGTTGTCTCGTGCTTATTTTAAGAAAGATTATCTTCAGACATTTTGTTTTGTTTCGCGATTTCATTTATTAGTCGTAGACCATTATTAGAAGCATGTGCACAGGCGGAATGCTTAAGACGAACTAGCCGGTTGTTTTCGGCTGGGAAGTCCAACTGATGTGACTATTCCTGATGTAACTTTATTCCTAGTTCAATGTAGGGCAACTGTACAGTTTGCATTGCCGTTAGTGAATATTTTCGCTGGTAGTTGTTGAGCTGAACATGTAACTAATTAGTGACGCAACGAGAAATCTCACTTATAATTCTCAGTTTAATGGCGCTTATTTTGTTAGACCTACAGATATTAAAGCTCACTACACGTACAAGACAGAGGCTATGTGGTAGCTACTCCGTTACTCTAGCAACATGTACTGGCAACTAGGTACCACCATCCAATGTTATTAGTACCCAGTCCAGGTTACAAAATCTGAACCGTTAATGCTACTTAAAATTTTGTTGTATCGTTTTCGGTTGCACTGTGACCTTTTGCGTACCACAACATATTGATACAATTGTGTACTCACAACAAATTAACATTACATACTCATGTGATTATTATGAAATTATGATCATAGTTGTGTAATTAGGTTGAGATACTTTGAGCTATCCTGGTGAGTGATGTGAGGAAACGGTAATAAATAAGACACTATGTGATCGAAATCGAATCAACTGTCTCACTGATTCTCTTTAATCTTAAAAACTTAATAAACTTACAAAAAACTGTATTCGGTAGAAAATATGCATTGCATAAACTATCTACAATGCAGATGTAGAAACGGAATAATTCGCCATATGAAATCAACACAGTATTGCATAGCATGCCCTTCTACATTAACATCGAGAATGGCTTAGCTAAACTGGTTTAGATGCTATTTTCTGCTGGTGGAAGGATGATTCTGATTAGAACTAAGAGATATATCGATACCCACACTACGAAACAGGTTGCTGGACGGCCCAGTTGGTAATTCCTGGCATTCTAAAGACTTGAGCATGTTAGATAGTGCATTCATGTCCACATTCACAGGCTCGAAATGCTCCACATCTCCGAATTCGTCCGCTTCATCTTTATCTGTATCTGCAAAAGTTTTACCAACTTCTGTATCTTGTAACTCGGAATCCATTTCTTTCATGATTTGGAACATCTTCGAGTTTTGATTTTTGAAAGTGTGCTTCGCTGTAATTTCCTTAATAAAGCTTTCTTCATCACTGTACGATGATTCATCTTCATCACTGGCATCCCAAAGTTTATCAGGATTTCCCAGTTCTGAAATACGGAAAATTCAAGACCATGTTCAATCAAAATAAGGATCTCAGTCCTACCAACTTCAAAGATAATGTTGGTTTACGGATTGAATTAATACCTGCTAACACTTTGTCAATGGCGGATACAAAATCATCAGCACGAAAATCCAGTGGATCCAGGCAATCCAAATCTTCTGATGGCTTCCAAGGCTTTCCTCCAACCCTGCAAATAATATTGATAATTAATGCGTGCATCACTATATAACTTAAGCAGGGTATTTATAGAGCTGCCGAAAAGGCTAGAAGAAAATTACTTCGGATTATCGACGCCTTCTACTTCGGCTTTAGTATTCATAAATTGTTTTAACTTCTGGGGTAATTTTTGCAAGCTTGCGTGGGGTACGCTTGCAGTTTTAAAACTTTTATGCAGTAACGCTTCAAAAGTTTCTGGATTCAGATCCATCCATGAATCATCTGCAGACAATCAAACAGGGTCAGTTAGTGAAATATCGAACTGTCTTGATTACTGGCTAAAAAAACCGTGTACCATCGTCTGTTGGCGGAGGGGCAGAGTCGTTCGACTCCACTGAGAGACCACTTTCTCCAGCCTCTACCCGTTTAACCAGTCTTTCCAGTTCATCTGCAGGACTACCTCCTGCTCTCGTTTGTTCAATATTTTCAGCAAAAAACTCTCGGGCTTTCTCGAGTAGTGCATTATAAGGTTTCGAATCCGGTAAGTATTCCCGGAAATAGCCACTTTTATGGAGGGAATTCACATACAAAGTCCATTTATTTTGACTTCCAACTTCCACAGATGACGGCAGGGCTAAGGATTTTGTCGAGGAGTCGTTCAGTAAGATTTCGAATCCTATGGTCTACAAATGGAAACTGATTAGCATTCTCGTCTTATGCCTCAGATGTTGGTTTGAAACTTGAACAAAAAGAAAAAGGTAGTACAATTTTTGCTCCTAAGCTGTGGCTTTTATACTCCTTCTCATTCGGTCTAGGAAAAGGCCATCCAGTCTTTAAATCGGGCCTGAAGTCTTGCTTACACAGCATTGCGTACAGGCAGCGAGTAAACCGTACTCGTCGCAGTACTAGGCCATCAGCTGGTTTGGATTTTTTCATTCGCCTTGCAACCTGTGCGTTAGAGATTTAATAAAGTTAATGTTTTCACTAAGACTAATAGTCTTGAGTATATAAATTGAACGCATTCTCACACTCAGTTGATCGTGATCTCGGTAGTAAAACGAGGTTATAATGGGTGATATCAGGTGCGGTTTTAATGTCAGCACGTCTGCGACCAGCGGTGGCACCATGACGTTAGCGTGATGAAAATTTTGGTGCATTTTCTTAGGGTAGTCTCCAATTCTTTCTATTATGGACGATTGAATTATTTCTGAAGCTTCTGTAAGATCTGGGTAATCACGAACTATTCTAACGGCTTCAAACATGGAATTAATGCTTTTTGGGACTTTGATCTTATTTTCTGGTTCTAACGTCAGAGGTATTAGGTGGATTTTGCCATCATAGATATAAACCTGCAAACACAACTGATTAATACGTACAGCGGCTTACAATGGATAATTTTCGGGTTTAAATAAATATAATTTTAAAATTCAAAACTCACTCTATTCTGACAAACTGCGTCTGACTCCGCCCATGCTGGCAAATGATCTGCAGCTTCTATTAGAAGAAACTCGCCATCCATATCAGCTGCTCTACAACCAAAGATGACAACGTTAAAAAATTACAAGCAAGAGAATTCGTAGTTTGCTTGGACAATATGCTACCGCTGCTCCATAACTTACCGGACCACACTGTCAGGGAACTGCTTTGTTAAATTCAATAAAATCCAAGTGACAAACCATTCATCTTCTATATTTTCTCCAAATTTTGTTACACCATGGTACACCACATTGTCTGTGTCTGCAGGTTTGATCTCGTCATTCAGTTCGGTTCCTCCCGTTTTCCTTTCCTTATCTTCTTGCGAGCGCCAATCGTATTTTTTTAATGATACACAATCTTGCTGCCAAATGTAGTCTGCAGAAAGAGCCTGTATGCTAGCATTAAGCTTAAATAAAGTTTCCTCCGTATCGGAATACTTGACAACGGGTAGAAATAAGTAATATTCGATGAAATCTTCATGCCCTCCTGGTACAAGTACTTTTTCCAGAGCAGAGGGATCCATAATTGAATCTCCGTATCGGAATACTTGACAACGGGTAGAAATAAGTAGTATTCGATGAAATCTTCATGCCCTCCTGGTACAAGTACTTTTTCCAGAGCAGAGGGATCCATAATTGAAGTAATTTGTAAAGCAGTTTCTGCAAAAATAAATGTATTCGATACAATTAAGACAGAAATGTCTAGCTCACAGATACAATAATATTTGTTGGCCACACTGAATAAATAGTCTTATACCTGTGAGCTATAAAAGTTGTCGCTGGACAATCAACTTCAGAAAACCGCAAAATTTCTGGTAGGTACAACCACACTCCACGAAATAACTTTGTTCGTTTTAAGAACGGTCGCACAAACTGTTCGCTGTAAGGTAGCAGCAATATCTCCTGACCCGACTATTTGCAAGGGGAAATTACACAGGATATGAACACTGACCTAGAAGTAATTTTTTCGCAATTTTTCATTCGAAAGTATTTTGTCACATTTAATAAAAAATGGTACATGAACTTGCACAAAATTTAATATTTTCGCATCATCTTATTTGCAATTTTTGCAATTATTTTATCGATACCAAGCCGAAATAAAAAAAAGTTGCGCTCCCGCCTCCAGCTTCAAAAATAGTATGTTTAGCTGCAATCGTACAATATACCTGATTCTATGTCTTTCCCATCGTTTGAGACATCTTAATCTTGGTCCAAATATCTGCTGAACTTCTTCCTAAAGCCAAAGGCCACACTTAAAATAGCCAATTTTAGCACACTAATGGACAAAGTATTTTAAAATTTTACATCTACGCGACTATACTATAGGCTTTGAAAGTTCTAACCTCCTTTCAAGTCTTTTGCTCCGATCATCGAACGCGATAGAAATTGAAATTAAATGAAAAAAACCATCGGTAAAGAGACTTTCTCTTTAGTTGGTAACATGGATGAGATTCAGATTGTATGATAAACCGGCATCAAGAACTCTGTTTCATGGTTGTAAACAATGTATGAGTGAGATTGATGTAATTTTAAAAAAAAAACATTAGTTTTGTTTTCACATGGTCAAAACACGGGAAAAACAAAACGATTAAAACGGATAATCACTTGCCCCCTTGAGATTTAAGGCAACGCTAATTCACCTTCGTCTTCCACTTCAAACTTAATCTAATAATAACTCTATATCGTTCTCCTCCAGCATTTCTATGTCACTACTACTTTCACTGCACATGTCCACATCAAACCGGCTGTCAACGTTCGCAGAGTTGAGCGCGGCGGTCGCATCATCGGAATCAGAGTCATTACAGACACCACTGACCACAAGTCGCCGGTGACTCCGCCTCTCAGCAATCTTCCGCTTTTTGGAATCACTGAAGGACCGCAGTGCTTTTGCCAGGAGCTCTTGTTCGCTCTCTTGAGGTTTAAGTTGCTGTGACAAGCCTTCATAGTACTTGATCACTTCCTGAGGAAACGTCCTTATTCATTGCGCTTGCTAAAACTATGTTCGAGTTCCACTTATGCAAATCTTGATAGAGTAACTGCTTATTATGGTTAATGTCTCCTTCATCTTTCCGAATCTTCTGTCTTCCATTTCACTAAATGCACCAGATTTCCCCTAAACACAGAGACTCCCAGGATTCGATCCAGCGCCCGACCACGAGGAATATACGTCAAAATGCCGTCACTCTGTCCACACATCCATAAATTATAGTCCAAGCCTTACAGTATCCAAACTAACTACTTCAAGATAATTCATCAGCTAGCGCTCAGACTCACCAATGTGGGCTTACTGCTTCGTACAGTAGCTCCTCCGTACATTATCTGATCATCTACAGACGAAGTTATATGAGGCATAGACCGGTACGTTGCACCAGTTTGTAGATAATCGTCGGAAAACATGTCAGAGGGCTTCACGTCTTCCTGAACATTCCGCAGTTGCTTCAACGCAACCGCTTTAAACTCTTCCAGGCTCAAATACCTCTTAACACCTGACTCCCACAACTCGTCAAAATAAGGCACTATTGCCGTCAGTCCATCTTCTAAAAGAGTTTTCCGTTTTTCCCAAGTGTCATCAGCCCTACATTTGCAAGCGCACAAGGGATAAGTTTGACAACAACGAAAAAACTTACGCAAGCTAATTGATGCACTATAGCACAGTTGAATTTGCAAGTAATGGACATAATATCGAGCCGATTGATGTAATGATTCGATTACAAAATATTGACATGAACGAATACTTACGGAGTGTAGTTTTTCCAACGAAGTAAGTACTCGTAGTTCCCGTTTGCAGATTTTCGCCGTGCGACTATACCTTCGATTTCATAAGTTTCACACGAACTATTAGCTGTAGAACTATTCAAGCTAGCAATAGATTGACCATCCACTGTGTTGCCTACTTTTTTAGTATCCTTCCTGGGTCTGCCCCTCTTACGCTTGCGTGTCACGCCAGTCTCAGCAGCAAGTGGCAGACCGGGCGGCGGTAAATCATCCATAACTTGCTCAACTCTGACGTACTTTTTTAGTATCCTTCCTGGGTCTGCCCCTCTTACGCTTGCGTGTCACGCCAGTCTCAGCAGCAAGTGGCAGACCGGGCGGCGGTAAATCATCCATAACTTGCTCAACTTTGACGTAGCCGCGTATTAAAAATTGGAGTTCGATTCTCCACGTCAAAAATCTACGAAATAAACAAAAGCAATCTTGCAAATGCTTGTACGAGTCAACAACGCAACTCAAGAACGGAATTTCAATAGCATTGGTGCTGCTCATGATTACCTTTAGCTAATTGCTGTTCCTGCGTGTAGATTAGGCTATCACATTCATAACCATAGTTTTTATAAAAGCTATTATGTATGTGTATCACTGAAATATAATCTGACTAGAACTAAAAGCTTTAGTTGACAGTCTTAACATACGGCTTCCTCAACTCTTTTCAATCGAGATGAACTTTTCTTTGAACATGTTGCAAAACTCACAGAAGCAATGCGTGAGAATTGCAGTAGCACCAAGAGAGAGAGACTAGGGTATGGAGCTACCCAAACTCAACAGTGGCTAGCTAGAATCCGTACTCACTCTGTGTGGCCTTTAGAGGAGAGGTGCAGTTCTGCAGTACCACTAGCCACAATCAGCTATATTTTAGAATTCCTCGGATTCTTCTTAACTTCTTCATTAACTGGCTCTTGTTTGACCATCCTTGCTCATGTATCTTTGCTTTTCCGCTGATTATACCTCACTGCTTTTCCATTAATCACTTAAAATTGCATAAAATTCAAAAATCGCACACTGTCCTGCACTATGCCCCTGTTTGAGTCCTTTCTGCGACCACATTAATTCAAGGAGTAGACTTAAGTGGGATTAGCGCCCGATATTAGCACAAGACTCTAGGCGATGGAGACAACCACACTGCTCTCAGGTGAGACAAGACACTAGAGTCATTTCTGATCACTCTGGCAGACATAGAGTCGGTGGTATTAACTTCAATGAAGGTATTGAAATATGTTTGGCGAAAAACTTAACTACTACTGTGACCGCCACATGCCCCACCCCACCTTATAGCACTCAGCATTAGCACAAGTGGCAGTTACAGCCAGGGTTGAATATTGTCAACCAATTTCTTGTCATCATTTCCAAATCTATCAATCGAAGGGGCATCACCTGAAGAATCCGACTATTTTTGAGGCGCACTTCTAACTCAAGACGATTATGGTGTTGTGCACGTGCTTTTTACGCAGAGTATTGCAGTAACCTACTCGAAGTACGCACTGGTAGACTCCACAGTCCTTCCTTAGTTTCCGAGGAGGTCGTTATAAGCATACTTTTGTATGCTACAAGTTTACCAGGTATGCTTCAACGTTATTCGGCAAAATGCTAAGATTGCGGTTGGTCGGGCTGTTGAGAGCGTCTTGTTCTCTGACAGGGTGAAGGCGGACCATGAAGCGCTCTGCACTTCCGGCACTGGAGCTTGTCATAGATTCTAGCCTATGACGTAAGGAATTGAGACCCGACCGCTGGATTTTCAAAACTTACATTGGAAACCCTTGGTGTGCATATGTAGATTTTTTTATTTATGCTATTAACTATTACCAATGAAATCGAGCGCATGTGATTTACATTCGCACGTTGTTTTCATCACATCTCGCGTAAATGCCGTATTATATCATAACACAAAAAAAGATTAACTTTGTATTTCCTACTGTGTTAGTCAACTCGATCTTTGTGACTAGTTTTTTTAGTTTCCTGACTAAATTAAGTTCGAACGCTTGAACTTACATGTAAGCTTTTATCTCTGGTTTGCTTTTATTCATGGTTTAATCTAGCAAGGAAAGAGTAGCGATTGTAATAAGAGGTTACGAATAACCACTGAATATCAGAGGGAAAATTATTCTTTAGCCTGTAGTAGCTGATTTAATCGTAATGATTAGGATGTCACGTTTGGCCACTGAATCGTTACTCTACTGCCTGGGTTAACAAAATATCTGCGGAGGATTTTACCAGTACGTGTTCTATCTAGAATCGTTATGAAAAATTTGTGTACGTTTACTTTCAGCATCAAAGAGCGTGAAACTTCAGACCCGCTCCATCGATTACAGTCAACGGTCCTTGGCGAGTAGGACTGGAAGTAAATAGAGCTACAGAATGTATTCTGCCTCACGATTTTTCGCAAATGGATTCCATAGATATAGTGTGAGTTACAATATACCATTGCGTGATTTGATCACTAGAGGATAATTGGACCGTTCACAATCATCTAAATTTCATTTAATCTTCTTTAGATACGGCATTATTCTAATGCCCAAAAGCCGGGAGGCTTTTTCGGAAAGATTGTGGAAAATCTTCAACAAGAATTGTCTAAAAATAAGGAAATGAAAGAAAATATCAGCAAATTTAGAGAAGAAGCACAAAAATTGGAACAGTCGGAGGCATTGAGGCAGGCCAGACGAAAGTTTGAAATCGTGGAATCTGAGGCTTCCAAAAGCTCTGAAATATTGAAGGAAAAGTTGGGCGCTGTCAAAGGGAAACTAAGTGAAACATTGAAAGAAGCTGGCCAGACAGAATTATTGAAGAAAGCCGGTATGCAAACCTTTAATAGCTAACAATCAAGGTGAACATAAATGATGCGATAAGATAAAGTCATGGTTTTTCATCACAGGAAAAGTGGGAGATCAGTTAGGAAAACAAGCCCAAAGTGTTGCCAGCACGGTTGCTGATGCGGGGTCGAAACTGGGTAGTACAAATACTTTCAGAGCGGTGTCCGGTGCAGCTGCTGCAGTTCGTGAAGAAATTGTTGATAGCACATACGGTGACCGAATTTATAGACCTCCCGTAAAGCTAAGAAAGCGGCAAGAGTATCCAGTGAACGTTCAAGAAGATATAATTACACCGAATGAAAATGCTACGGGTGTAGAATTACATAAAGATTCTCGGTAAGTCGTAAAGAAATAGGGCAATTGGTTGGATTTAAATTAGTCGTAGGTGTTCTCTGTTGCACGCAATCTCAATTTTTTGTGATCACAGATTTTACCAGAGCTGGGAAAATTTTAAGGACAAGAATCCGTACGTACATAAAATGTTAGATTGGAAAATCAAGTATGATGAAAGTGATAATGTCGTAATCCGAGCATCACGAGCGTTGACAAATAAGGTTTGGAGCTTACGCTATTCTCAAAGTATTTTGTGTACAGCTGGCTTTCAAAGATGGGTAGAAATAAAACAGAAAGGTGTTGAATTGACGTTGTTTTGTTTCAGGTTTCTGATATAATGGGTGGCCTTTTTCAACGGACGGAGCTGTCTGAAGTTTTGACTGAAATAAATACTTTAGATCCATCCTTTGAAAAAGAAAACTTTCTTCGTTATTGCGAAAAGGAAATCATTCCCAACGTTCTAGAAGCTATGTGTCGACAGGAAATGGATGTAAGAACTAGAAAGTGATTAGCATTAATAGTCACAATAAACCGATAATTGAATTGTGGTTACCATTGATTGATATTGTAATTTGCAGGTTCTAAGAGATTGGTGCTACGACGCTGCTTATGCCGTAATTTCTCAACCTATAGAGGTCTGTAAGCAAAGAGGTTTAAAATTGGAATCAAAAATATTAGATATATCTTCCGTGGAATTAGCAATGGGGCGAATGCTAGAGCAAGGCCCTGTCCTAGTCATTACGTTTACCGCTCAGATGGTAAGTTACAGTACTTGAAAATTTTCCTCTGTTTATGTGCAGTTTTTTGGCAAGACAGTATTTTTTACGTTGCCAATTGTCTCCTCAGGTTACGGCCGTTAAAGACGCAGCTGGTAAAATCGTCGAAGGGGATCCAGACAAAGTATTAAGGGTCAATCACGCTTGGGTTTTATGCCGCGATAGGAATGAGCTAGACCCTCGCGCAGCATGGCGACTGTTAGAATTTTCAATGTCTGCAACAGAGCAATTGCTGTAGGCTATAACATGAAAGTACTATTAGTAGACCGCTAATAGGGGTTAAAATATCATGATAAATATTTGGACGCGTTAAATTAGCAGGTTGCTCGAACAAGTTTTGTTTTAAAACATAACAGATTTGCTTTATTTATAATTATTTTTCATAGCCTTTGAAAAGGTATGATTACTTGTACCTCTCTGGTCTATCACATATGATTCACAAATAAAGCTTTAAAATCGATTTACTCTTTAACAGCTAATGCTCTTAGTCAGCCCGTGAAATTTCAGTACAGCACATCTATCCGTTGGTGCATCATTGCCTTAAAGCTCGTATTCAATACTGGGAGATTGCATCTACATACTTTGTCGGTTCTTGTAGGTACGTCTTTGTGACTAATTAAATCACGGCTCCGTAGCACAGCATTACCATGAATTCTCTATGGTAGGCAAATCTGTGCGACCAGGGGGCCTGCAAGTAGAAATAATGTTAGTTAAAATTAGGCACAAAAGTAAAGAGGCTGCCGTGACATAATTGCTATAAAGCTAGGAAGGTATTGAACTACAAAGACTTACTTTGTGTATTGTGTGTTGTAGTCGGTTCTTTCCGGATTAAAACCTCCAGGAGCGAACTCTTTCGGTGGTGGCAGAGCCATTTCTGCCATTTCTTCTGAAATGTTGCGTTTTCGATACCACCAGTACTCGAAGATCAGCGTGAAGCACGCCATGATGATTCCAACGAAAATCACGATGAAAACACCACCTGTCGACATTTAGTTAGTTGTAGAGTCTTTTAGTCCTTAGACAAGAGAACCACACAGGTTAGAAATAGAAACCGACAGCATCATGCTTGGCATACCAATGTTGTGAATGCTGATTTCCATCGGATTGATTGTCATCTTTCGGGCAATCCTTGGCCTTGAATGGGTTGTCATTCCACCACTTCTCTTTGAGCTGCTCCAGTTGACGTTGATTCAGAAGTTTCAGAATCCTTGAAAACCCAAAAGCAATTTAGAGCATTTGTTGACTCCATTTGCGATTTTGGAACCAGCTCGTTAGATGCTCAAACCATGCAGTGCTCTAAACTAAACAACATCGTTTCTCCGGTGCAGGTACTAGTCTAGGTTACAGAAACAGAACTACAATATCTAACATGAGAAGGCTCAGCGTGCTATAATTAGATGAGTCTTACGCATCGTTTAATTGATCTTTAAGCGGTGAACCTTGCTGTACTGCAAGGGCGTAGGGTTTACGTGAGAATTCCTCGCCGATCATTTGCATATCACAGCTTATCAAAACCTGGTACCTTATATCCGTAGCGTCACCTACGGGATTCAACTCATGATTTCGCAAATCATCTAAACATAGACTTCATGCTTCCAGTACGCTAATTAGCAGAAACCATATTGAAATTGAAAAGCATCCAAGAAATGTAAACAGAGAGGTTCTTATGTGGTGATTTGTCTCATGCAACTCTTTTGCGAAGTCAATGTCGCGAGAGTTTGCATTGCTGAATACCGTGCATGTTTGTGTGCTAGGTAAACGTTTGAAGCGGTTGCTATGGTACCGTCATAAAAGAGCCATGTTAATGTCCCCCGATCGACGTATCCAATGTACACATAATTAATGTTTGAGTGTTTCAAGCTTGGTGGTGATTACATGTAAACAATGATGGAAGTTTTGGCAAACACAAGTATTAGAGTTTGTGACGTGAACGTGAGCGAATCTGTATAATTGGTCATCTTCACCCTCGTAGACTTAACTTACATATGCGAGAAAGATTCCTTGAGAGGTGATCCCTTCTGAACTGCAATGGCGTACGGTTTGCGAGAGAACTCCTCGCCCACAGACTTGAAAATGCAACTTATGGTCTCCTGATACTTTACATCTGTTGCCTCACCTGATTTTTGTATGTGTGACGTAATGAGTTGTAGGTGGTTGTAAAAGATGTCAAACATTATACACGTGTACGTGAAGTTGATCAATTGTAAAATGTATAAACATGATCTGGAGTTCGCGCTGTGTATATTGAATAACCTGAATAATAAGCCAACTTACCGAGAAACGCAAAACCATCTTCCTTCCCTTCCTCGCCTCTAACACGATCAATGGCTTCCTTGAACGTTTTCGGAGGAATGTTCTCTTGCATTGCCTGCCACATCTTGGTGAACTTGTCACTTACCGGGTAGTCCCACACGGCCAGCTGAGATCGCTCATAGTCGTTCATGCTGTCGTTTAAGCTCATGTCCTTCCATATTCTTGAAATAGATTATTGCAATCAATTAATACTCTTGAATATCCGTAAAG
>VRMD01001755.1:0-15548 GCA_009872375.1 Sminthurides bifidus | reverse complement strand
ATGGATTCTTGGGAGCTGTGGTTCCGCTACAAAAAAGGGAATAGGACAGATGAATATCCAACTTATCCACCTCAATTGTTTTGGATTCTGGAGCAATATCTTAAATCATTTAAGATTTCAACTTAAGTCTTCAACTTAAGTCATTACCTGCGTTTGCAAGGTTGACGAACAAGGCAATTAACCACACAGAGATTTTGCCACTTTTGGCCATTATGCCAATCAGCTGAAGTGCCAACGCACTGAATCTCAAGTGCTTCAAGATTTGCTGATAATGTTTTGATACTGCAAGATTCGTCATAAAAACTTCTTCATAGGATGGAGGCTTTGAATCAGTTTCAGTTGTTTCGACTCAATAGTTACTCCCACCCCTATCATGTGATGCCAAGTCCTCATGTAATTGCTTAATGGGAACATGTTTTATTCTAAGAATTGGGAAATAAGGAAATTCATATCATTTACAAAGTACGACAGAGGAAAATCCCCTCGTCTACTGCGGTTTTGGTGATGGCGTACTCTATCTAGGCATTAAGAAGAGCTCAAGTTCATTAATGTATGTCTGGGATGTATCATGACTACGGGTTAGGAACTGCCATTTATCCTATCATGAGGTCTTAATGCTGATTCTGTATTGCTTTACTGTTCTCAGTGAGGCAACTGTAGTATTGTAATAGTACATATCATCTACAGGAGTCAGCTGCTATGAATATTTCGTATTATGCAACCCGTGATATTTTTTGGGGCCGGAACTTGCGCAAACTGACGCTTATGTGGCTTTCACCGGAAGTAACGGTATGTTGTTAAAATACTGTTGACGATATGAACATAACTTTAATTCTGGAAATGACCCTTGCAAGCTTTCTGGATTCTCGGTAAAACCAGCATGCTTGGTATCAACAAGGAGGAACAGTCCAAAAATGTAAATTACATTCTGTGGTCAGGCACCACTCAATTACTCGACTCAAAGTATTCAAACGTACGGTTATAGCCATTGCATTGTACCCACACGCATCTGCACTGGTACAGTTAAAGTACACCACAAATTACAAATCCTCCTACCATAAATACTACAAGGTAGGGTTCAGCCACTATACACAAAGGTTAAAAATGCTAAACCCTTGTAAAAAAAATAAAGTCTTACACTAGAATAGCATTAAAAAGGTCATAATTCTGCTGCGGACCATTCCTTAGCAGCTTATTCCAATAAAATTTAAAAAGGTTTAGAGACTAACTATGTGACAAGCATGATAAATGATTGCATTCACCTAAAATGATTAGCACCCAAATAACTTCGCTGGATGAGTCTTCCATTGATTCTACAATTTGTACTATTGTGGAATGCGTCACAACTTCTCTTTTGCGAATCAACAGCTTCTGTAAAAGCCAGAGGACGTGAGGAGAAACAACCAGGGAATTTTTGGCAGTCAAAAGCGAATCTGAAAGGATAATAAACTTTGCTAATCCACAAGTTTGACATACGTAATCTTCTCATCTTTAACGATTCTCAATTCCCTTTGGGAAACAGACGATACGTTCGACTAATCGTGATGACCCCATCAAGCGACATGCCAGGTAACTGAACCACGAACTAACAAAAATGTTTTACCTGAATACTTCCAGTAAGCTCATTATTCGGATCCCAATCCCTGATAAGCTCTTTGATAGACTTGACCAATTCGTCCGGAGCCCTTAACAAAGCGCTTTTGGAATCTCCAACCTTAGGAGGTCGTCCTCTCCCTGGCTTCGCGCGATTAGCATTCCCTCTTCCTCGTTTCTCGCACTTCGCTCTTCCCCTTCCCCGGTTCGTGCAATTTGTACTTCCTCTTCCTCGGGTCGCGGAATTCGCATGGCCCCTTCCTCTGCCGGGTGGCCTTCCTCTTCTCGCAGTACCACCCCTTGCAGCGGGGTTTGTCTCTCCGCTCACAGTGAGGCTGATCCCCTTGACCTCTTGCGATGTTCCAGCACCGTCTTCATTTAGGCCAGTCGGCTGGTTCGGGGTCACAGTATGAGTTTCAGGAACTGGTGGAACTGCTTGAACGATTTCTGCGAATCACAAAGTGCACTCAGTGTCAATAATCTTAGCATCATTTTCATTACCGAAGAAAGGCCTTTCAGCACATTTGATCAAGGGATATTTACATGCAGGTTATACTTCACTTAAAACTTACGGTTTGCCATTTCACCGGTGATGACAGTCGTCTGGATTTCTGTGCCACTAGATTCCTGACTAGAGCTCGCCAGTACTTTGGCGAATGCTGAAGAGGTCGGGCTATGATTGAGCAAGGTCCTCACATTAGAAGATGAGGTGGACAAGCCAGTGATTGGAAAATTCGGCACTAACGCTTGCTGGCGGAGAGAATCGTTTCCAAAGTAGTTCTGAAGTTACCGGAGGGGTTGAAGATGGCTGCACGTGGATGTTTCTGCCACCAAAATCTTGGTTCTGAAACCCCGAGGTAGAAGGTAAGTTTTTGATGGTATAATCGATAGGAGTTGAAGGAAAAGGATCCGACTTGACTGCCGGTGATACTCTCTGCAGCACCGGACGGTATTCTCCGATGAACAGTACATCAGGATCAGGAGTGTTGCTTAATGTAGACAATGACCCAGTGGTAGCTGTAGGGACACCAGAGGCAGGGACACCAGCGCCAGGGACACTTGATGCTGGAGATGACCTATCCTCCAAAGACGTTGGCGAAGTTCGTATGGGAGGGACCCTATCGGCATCTCCTCCGGTGCCTTGGCTCTGGGTGACCGGTGACAAACTGTGGGTGGACGACTGGTCGCTGCTCGAAAAAGAGATGATAGTCCTGGCAGGAGAAGAGGGCACGGGTCGATTGAGTGGCCACGGCAATGAGATTATGTTACCTCCTGGTTCCACCAGCTCACGTCTCGTCAAGTACTCCTGCTCAAGGGCATAGTCTCTGACGCTGCTGGAATGCTCCGTTGCTTGGGATGTGCGGCTCATTTTGAAACTCTTTTGCTGGATAGGCAAGGCCTGAAATTAAAGACAAATACATATAAGTTGGTGAAGCAAGAGGTCGCCATTAACAAATCCACAAAGTACTTGTATACAGACAGCAACCATCGAACCTTGAATACTGTAAGTCGTCACATTTCAGGCTTAAACTGGTGTACAGAGGATAGCTAAACATAATTACAGTTACAACACAGTGAAAATTCACAATTTTTACCTTCGTTCAATGATTGACCCACTGCAGACTTCCGTGTACCGTTGCGAGCCCTTGTTAAGGATGATTCCAATTCTCCTACACATCAGGAGCCAGCTTACAATCAATTTGCGTCGAACGCCTTGAAACAAAACCTTAGATTCACTTCGCAACTAGGAATTTTAGCGTAAAACACACAAAGCAACGCTTCCCAATTCAACTTAACTTCTAAATCTCTTGGAAACAGTCCGACTACGACGACTACTCAGATCGCACGTCCTACGCCAACGATTGCTGATGCCGAAATGAGTTTTTCTTGCGTTTTGCGTCCAGGACAAAAAAAACCTCACCTTTGCCTTTTAAACTTTGAAACTTCCAGTACACCATTAGTGCTCAGAAGCAGCTGCCGGTCCATCATTCACTCCCTGGGAACAATTGTACCTCGCTGGCTGGAGAAAACGAACGTTTTAACGCCCTCAGGGTTGACACTCCCACCAGATAGCGAATACAGACTAGGACCAGGACAGAGAGGAGGGTGAAGTGCACGTTTTACATGGATGTGACGAAGCCAGTAAAAGGGATTAACTAGGGTGGGAAACAGTGCAGTGAGACCCCAGCCATCAGCGAGTCTCTTCGGCACCCTCTAATAGCCAATGGCTACTTTGAACTACTGCGTATCCTCTTTTAAGCTAAAGGATTAAATGCTAATGTTTGTGTACACATTGAAAACGTTGTACCAGCAAATGAAATGAAGCAAATATCTGTCTTCCATACCCGGGAATATAATTGTTATCCTTCGCCTTGTCGCGAAAGCCGATATCCCATTTAACATAAGCCAATTCAGTTAAAGATTACTATCATACAGTACATCTTTCTTTAATTGCTGCACCTTAACCTTACAAGAGTTCCTGTTCATCCGTGCATCAAGCATGCATTTATTGTAACGCTACTCCCAATCATGAAGATGGTCAGCACCGTCGTTTTCTTGATAACGTACACCGACCCGACATTCGTCCCTATTGGCCGCGTTGCCAGGATCCTCTTTCGCTGCAACCTCGTAATGTTTCCCTGTAGGCATGAAATTAGAAGCAACGCCGATTCTGACGTTAGCGACGCTGCTAGCGGTAGCAGGGTGAACATTATGACGAGCAAAATGGCTAAAATTGAAGGAAAGAGCATGAAAGTAAATCCTTGGAACTTGTCGTGCAATTCGATCGTTCCAAACAGCCCGAAGACGAAGAAGTACGTTATGAGAAAGCACACACTGGGCCACACAACTTTTGCTAGGAGGGCGTTGCTCAACGAATTCAGAATAGCCAATGAGCGGTACACGCCAAGAACATGGTTGATTCTCCTAGAAGTAGCATTAGGCTCACTCAATTCTTTTTTAAAATGCTTTAGCCAAAAGTTCGCACTGATGCTGTACGGAAGCAGCACATAAATTAAAGTCCCCATGGTCAAGCCGGCACATAATTTTGTCACCGTTTCCACCAATGCAATTTACATGAACCGTATTATTCGACCGCAATCGGAGAGGCAGGTAGTAAAGCAAATATCGTGAGCTCCGAGGGTCCATGTAGTACACCGCGACCCACAACGCAGTGAAGAAGTAGTTGCCAGGATACATAATTTGGAGAAGTTCGCAACCGTCAAACTTGACAGGATGCCATTTTGTGAAGACTTGCTCTGGAAAGAAGAGCCACACGTTCATCTTACCTCAAACTTTAACAGCTCCACTCCCACCATAATGAACTGACAAACATTAAGATCCTTCAATCGTCTACACGATTCAACTTTTTTCCGACGATTTTTCGACATGCCTTACCACTTAGCGATAGATTCAGCTGAATGCATTGTGTGAAGAAGAAGGACACCTCGGTCCGTTTTATGCAGTAGGTATAAAAGAATAAGGACGCTGCTAGCAAGTTAGCCGAGTGCATCATATCGATGATGATGCGCTTAGCAGATTCGCTGTTCAGGAACACGTCTCGGAACAATGCCACTGAAGAACTTGTAGCTTGGATGAAGAGAAGCGATCCCCATAACAAAGTCGCGAGGAAGGGCCTCCATCCTTTTTTGGCTCGTAAAGCATTCTTCTTCCTATCCCATGAAAATGGCAAAATTCCAGAATAATCAAGTACAACGAAGTAGGCAAAAATGATGAACAGGGTTTGCTTGGTGAACATTGTTGATTCGAAATTCACTTTCAGCAATACTTCAGACAGACTAGGAATTCAATACACGGAGCGGAGGTCAGGACCTATCATACATTAAAATCGTTCGGGTATCACATTTAAAGCGATGAGAGGCGTGAAAAGAAGAATATGATAATTGCCTAATTACACATGAAACAATTCCACCAGGTGCTCATGCGAATTAAGGTGATTTGACGATTTCGATGTGAGTAGAACAGTCCTGGCCATGTCCACATTCATGTACAAGGAGCATAAGTATAATCGGTATCCTGTACATTCAACCTGAATCAGGAAATTATTGCGTCAGGGTTTTCCTTTGCAAGAAACAATTTCGGTGGTTGCTCAACAAACCGCAGTCGAAGAACAGTTAAAATGACAATCCCATTGCTATTGCTACACAAGAGGAAGCCTTGTAGGAGCAGTTTGGACATACTGCGTGTACATATAGCTTCATCACCTTCGTCAAAACAACCATGTCGAAATCTTATTGACTTATCAAAGAGAAAGACAAATGTTGCCGTTGTCACGCACCTGTATTTCAAAACATCTTTATAGTTCTTTTCGGATCCCAAAGTAACTACAACCAGGTAAGAACAGGTCGTTTTAGCTATTGCTAACCACAAATGCATGTGTTGAAAGCTTTCACAACGCTGATGATATGAGAAAAAGGTAATGATGACATCCATCCATGTCGAAACTTCCAAGAGTCAACAGTAGTTGGTTATCCATCTAAAATTCTACCATTTATTGCAAGCAATGTCGAAAAAAACAACTACTAGGACCCACTGAAGGTCAATTCTTACAGCAGTTTAACTTAATGCATCAAACAGGCATTAATTGTCAAGTTGCTAGCAATAATAAAAATACTAAGCACCGTAGTTTTCTTGATCATGTAAACAGATCCCACCATCGTTCCTACCGGTCGCATCGAAATAAGTCTTTTTCGCTGTAAAGACGTTATGTCCCCTTGAAGGCAAGTTTTGAGAAGAAGCTCCGATTCCGACGTTAGAGAGCCCGCGAGTGTGAACAAAGTGAACATAGATAAGATAACGGCTACGAAAATTGATGGAAAGAGCATGAATATGAATCCATCGAATTTTCTCATGTAACTCGATCGTTCCAAATAAACCGAAAATGAAGAAATAAGTCACCAGAAAGCATATGCATGGCCACACTACATTTGCAAAACAGGCATTACTCAACGAATTTAAAACTTCTAGGGACCTGTAAATGCTCATTACATGATTACTACTTCTATTTGATGCATGATCGAGTAAGATCTGTCCCTTGAAGTGCTTTAACCAGAAATTAACGCTCATGATGTACGGTAAAATAAAATACAGTAGCGGCGTCATGCAGAAACCGGCACAGCATTCAACGATGTATTCAAACACTGCGTAACCATGCATAATCTGCCGTGAACTTAAATGGGGAGCTAGGTAACTGAAGAAATACCGAGGACTTAGTGGATCCATGTAAAAAACAGCAGTCCAAATGGCACAGAAGAAAAAAATCCCTGGAAGAAAGAGTTGGAGCAGTTCGCACCCATCAAACTTCACCGGATGAGGTTTTGAGAAAACTTGATCTGAAATTCAAAGAATAGAACCAACTTGATCAATGAGATCTGTGAAATTCTGATGAGGTCCACCTTGATTTTCACCTGAATTGTAAAATACGTTACCCTGGATTATTATTAATAAATTGTCGTTACCATTAAGTGTTAGGTTCAACTTGATGCATTGAGAGAAGAAATACGCCACATGTTTCCTGTTCTTGGTGAACGTGATACAGCACAAAGTCGCTGTAAATCTGTACGGCTAAATGGAGTAGGTCGATAATCACCCTCTTGGCGCTGCCATTTTCGAAAAAAACGTCGCGAATGAGTCCAACTATAGCATTCAACGAGTTAGCAACGAGTATTGTTCTCCAAAAAACTCCCCGTAGCTTAATCAGCCAACCTGATTTAGGTCTCAATATTTTCCTTTGCCTACTCCAGGTGAAAGGCAAAATGCCTGAAATACTTAATATGAAAAAGTAAATATCAAATGCGAGAAAAGTTCGCCTAGTCAGCATGACTGTTCAGCCCCTGTTTGAGCTTCGGACAGCAAGGTGAAGCTCATCTGAGGTGCAGTAAGCTACTAAAATTCAGAATTGGAAGATTTTACATACAATCGAAAGACTGACAGGTATTCTTATGCCAGGGCGGAAGGGATGAGCCCATTATATTGATTACATTAATCAAGGAACTAGATGTTATTACTGAAGGCATTATGCAAGTAAGCTGACAATTAGCTAAATAGCCGAAGCTAATTCAGCTCCTGTTATCTTGGACATCCTAGATTTCTTCATGTGACATTGGTATTGTGAAATAGCCTGCACAAAATTATTCAGAAGCATCACTATTATCGTTTTGCACAATACTTGTAATAGAACAAAATGTCAGAATTGAATGAATTTAGGAGAAAAAAATCTTGCCTGTTATAATGTTCTTTGATAAAGCACCGACATTGGGTAACTGTAAATGCAGCCTAGTACCTTCCTAATCATTTACCCATGATGGTGAAACAGCGGATTTCTGCTCGACATGATGCATGTTTTAGCTGGAAAATTTTATTATCATTTCACTAAAAACCAACGTGGTAGTTAGATTCATACACGCCCTCAAAAACTTTGTCGATTGCGAAATTGGGGAATGTACACTAATAGGAAGCATGACAAAGGATATATCTCTCACTCTGACATTACCGATTTAAAAATAGCTTACTATTCATCATTAACTTTAAAACAACACTACTACATGACTCTCCCATTTATGCGTTGAGGTTTACAACACTCCAAGTTTAAAAGTTGATTTAACTTTAGAAGTAACCGCTGTTTATCAATCGCGACATTGATTGCAACTTGTAACAATATAAATTGTAGGAAACTTGCACATCAACAAGTTTGGTTTGCATCAGCCAAGCTAGCACTGCATAGCTGGCCCCACGATAGAAGAAGACTAAGGTTGTCGCAATTTACTTTATGCAAGACTACAGGTAGCCACAACATTTTAACTATTTTTAGAAAGAAACCAAAAGAGTACAGCAATAGCAAATAATTTTCACAAACTAAATGTTCAGCGATTTTTGCTACGATTTAAAACATGCTATTCGTTCGCAACTACGCCAACTAATGAAGTTGTTCAGCTTCCTCAGGTGGCTAAAGACTATTTGATAGGACAAAACTAACGTAATTTATGCTTTTGACTGAGATTATGCTGATTTGTCAAACTTAAAAGAACTATGATCTCCTATTAAAACAAGAGGCGTATCGAACTACACGTTGTCCGGACCGGTAAAAAATGACACTGGGAATGTCGAATTACACTAATGTTCAATTCGTAATTCTACCTATCAATTCCCGACTTTGATTATACTTCACAACTTGTACAGAAGGTAACGCGAGTTAGCGTAGTTTAAAAATCTCTTCAGCGACAACCTCTTCAATTACTTAATTTAAAACTTACAGTTCTGCGAATAATCAAGTCTTCAGTACTAAAGGCGCTCCCTCTGCACTTTCTGGATTATCATATTCGTCGTAATCGTACTCTACATCAAAGTCTTGTAAGCGATGGTGGCTTCCGTTCTGACAGATGCCATTGCTATCACTATCTTTGTAACTACTACCATTATATTGTTCATCACACATTTGTGAGTCTTCGTCCAAACTCACAGGTATGTACCTCGAATGGGACTTACTGACTCCTGACTTGAGCCCATCAAAATTATCGTAAACTGAACTGGCGGAAATGTGCAAATTTCGTCGACGTCGGTGGACCAATACAACTAAGGCGATAAAGACGGTAGAATACCGATAGCCATAGTACGCCTAGAACTGTGCTATCACTCCAACTGCCGGAGGAAAAGTGATGATCGTCGCTTTCAGAAACTCTTCTTGAAACGTAATGACAATCACCTGCAAAACGATTGATTGATTAGTATTCATACTGCTATTTTCAACTTGATTCAGCGTAGAGATTGACTCATTACCATTATATTCGGAAGCATAAGGCGTAATAACAGTCTGCGCGTGTCTTTTGTTTTCTACAATGACAGCAGTTTAAGTCTTCAGAATTTCGGCAGCACTGGATGCAGCTGCTACTTCCTCGATCGAGCTTTAGTGGTGGGACACACTTTTTGCAATTGTAGGGCATACCGCCTGGACACAGATCCAATCAGTATTGCAAACCAGTGATCATAACAAGGATAAATTCTTTTGAGGTAACTACTACATTGAGGTTTACTACTACCACTTACCATTGCATTTGGCGCATGTTGGATGACAACGGCGGCAATCATTCATGGCACTGAGCCAGTAGCCATCTGGACATTCATGTAAAAATTGACTGGAATTCGTAAGGTATCTCCTGCGTCAAGGCATTTGTAAGCACACATCCTCCTCCTCTAGTGGACGTATAGCCTGGGCTACAAGCAATACAGTCTACTGCTTTTGGTCCGATACAAGTGGCACATTCCTGACTGCACCTTGCACAGTATCCAGCATCATTGTAATACCTACGACATGAAAGCAAGTATTAATTTCAAGAATCTTTTTTGAAAGTCTGACCAAATCAGTAAATTGAATGGCACATCGCAGCATACGACTTACCCATCAAAGCAGTTGCGGTAAGCATTTACCATCTTGCAAAATTCCATCTTGACGGCATTTGACACACTGGTCGGGAGAAATGCAATTGGTGCATAGCTTAGGACACTTCAAACATTCCTTCTTGTTCTTGGAGACAAAGTTGCCTTCCCCACAGGAGGCATTGCACCTTCCGTTTTGCAAAAAGAATCCTTCTTGACATTCAACGCATTTATCCTTGGCCGTACAGTGCAAGCATTCCGGACCTCCACAGCCAGAGCACTCGTTTGCGTCCTTGTCTAAGTACATTCCTACAGGGCAAACCTGGGAAAACAAGGCAATAAATGGTTTATTTCATGGTGAGGACAATGGAGCACGAAAAAAACGAAAACTAGGTAAATCTGGTGATGCCACATAAGAGGCTTACGGGATTTTCTTGAACACAGGAACTCGCATCAGCTTCCACGACATAGCCTTTGGCGTCAAACAATGCAGGAATTTTCGTCACAAGAGTGACAACCCATTGGACAAGCTGTACATTCTCTGAAATTGGTTGGGCGGAAGCCACCAGGGCACTGACGCAAACATTGATTAGCGTGAAGAAACAGTCCTTGTTTACACCGAACACACTCTGCACCCAAGGGACCCGTGCAGGAACCGCAGGTGTCGGATTTTGCAACGTTCACAGGAAGAGTCAGCCTCGTAATACCCTTCAGGACAAGCTGGAATACACGAAGTACCAAACAAGACCAGGTTGTGCTCACAAGCCGTACATGAAGTCGAGTTGTAGCAAGATTTACATCGCTGCGAGCAGGAAAGGCACTCTTTTCTTGCCATATCTGCAAACACAAAAGACAACATTGCTGACTAGACGTTTATTTAGCCTTTTTAAATTATTAATCCATAAGTCAGAACAAACAAATCTTTTCGAAACGTATACAATTCAAAAGTTAGTTGCAAAGTTCTTTTCATTGAACTGACAAATATTGTTTGATATGCTACATATATTCGATTCGCTTTTTCCTTCAGGGGACGGCTAAAACTTTTGTTTAGATTATATTCTTGGCGTAGCATCGAGAGGTTCGGTGGGATCCCTTTTCCGTTTTATACAAGGAAAATAACTGAAAAACTTCATGGAACCAAGGTTGCTGAATTTCTGAAACGAGTTTTTGGATAAGGACTACTGGAATTGAAATCAAACAAACCTCCGTAATATCCTTCTGGGCACCCGTTGACACAGATGGCGAGATCCGAGACCCAAAATTCATTTTTGCACTGGGATCGAACCATGTGAGTTTTTTGTACTTGTGGTACAGTCTCTGAAGCCCCTGGAAACAAATAATCTTGAGGGACAAAACTCGGGACAATGCCAGCTCCACCCTGACTGGATGACGCTTGATATGGCTGATGATGAAATTGAGTTGGCAATCCACCTCCTCCAACATTCGGGACGCCTGTAAATCCACCTCCTTGTTGTTGTTGTGGCAAATCCAGCGAACGCGATCGTAAACGTACAGGATTCTCATGGGTCCCATATAGAATCAGTTGCCATTTCTTCAAAATCCCTGTGCAACGATCAAAGAAAATGCAATGTCAATAAATCGTAGTCCAAAAGTTTAAACCCTTTGCCAAAGCTCTAAAATATTTGCATACGACAATCGATAATGCAATTTTATAAGTACATCAACAACCCATATCATCCTCTGAACTTGGACCTATTTTTCCCTAGACTCGACCACAATTCTCCTTCCACCGTCCTTCACACAGATATCGATTGAGCCTTGATTGTAGCCAAGCAGTGTTGCAAAAAATGCATACATTACAAACTTCCACCTCTTCCTGCTCACAACGTTCCAGTTGAAAACATACAGTTTTGAAGCAAAAGTATGAAGAATAACAGCCATATTCCTAACCATCCGACAAAATGTGAGCCAGCAAGAAGACGCTGTCCAAATAAATAAACATAAACGCAGTGAAATAGAAAATTTCCAATACTGGTTACTGAATCGTAAAAAAATTAGCATATTTATTGGATCCAAATCACATGAGAAGCTCCTCTCCTACCACATAATCTACTTCCGCAGCGAGACTCTACATAACGTAGCTCAAAAACTGCGCATCGGCAAACCTCACATATGGCATATCTGTTAGGTCCAACGGTGACCTTCGGCGAGAGTTTCCAGTCTATTTTTCACACACTAGGCGAATATCGGCCCGAAGAAAGCGTCATGTTACCAACCAATCTATTTTCCTAACCCCGCCAATATTTCACCTTGCATAGACCTCATGCCACTCCGCTGCTCACTTACCCGGTTGATTGATGCGGCGACTGCCGGAGTTGATGATTTCCAGAGTCCACCGTCCATGAGCTTGCTCGCCCCAAAAGTGGACAGAGAGGAAAGGCCAGTCATCAAAATTGGAGCTGGACACATCCCGTGGACGCTCGAATAATAGGACGGAAGTTGTTCCCATAGGTGATGTGAGAAGAATACGTAAATTTCCTCGAGGAAAAAATCTTAACGATATCTTGCATTGTACATGTTCCAAGTAACGGATTTCGGAATTGGTCCGAGCGCAGCCATCCACGTCCATGACGACTTTTACTTTCCCTTGATGAGCGCCTGGGATTTCTCGATCTTCACGAATCTCCGGAGATTTGCATATGTGTTGCGGAGGAACGCCAGCCCAATTTTCAGCCAAGTTCACCATCGCACCAGCATCCATCAGACCGTAACCGAACTTGTGGCTAACTGCAAACATTAGGAAAGAAGCCATTAGATCCGCCAGCTCTAGGCACAAACTCAGAATCTACACATACTGCACGGTATTATGAGCTCCATAAATTTTCACTTTTATTACTCAGCCGACCCTGGAAGTCAGTCACTCGGGTGCTGTGGAACTTCGCCCTTTCAAATTTAATGTATGTCTCCATACCAAGCCATCATTTGTGTAGGCACAGCAGCGTCTCAATTCCCACATTTCCTACTTCCAGCTTCTACTAAAAACGTCATCGAATAAAGCATTTGCCCTCTACCTTGTCGATACAAAATCATTATTCACAGCTTTTCCCCATTCAGAACTGGAGGCATCGAGCGAAAGTTATTGCCACACTGTGCCGTTCACCGGCCCGAATCTGTCATATGAATCTCTTCTGGCAGGCACTTGAACTGCTCTGGCACTTAATACGTATTCTTACATACTGTATTACGCTTCATCCCATGACAAAATGTTATCATACGGCCAAAATCTACTCACTACTTGGATAAGTGCTCCTCTAGAATTTCAAGTTGTTAGTAATGGAGCACGTTCACTATCTCAATGCTATATCAACTTCCACTTTTAAAAACGCTACAAAGTTTTTATCAGCATGATCGACACAAGTCTGAGACTCAGACGATTCAGCTATATACATACAAACTAAAATCTTGCTAAATTGATTCATGAAGCCGTTTCATTGGATTCCCTGGGGTGATTCACACAATCACATGCGAGTGAACAGCAAGCCCATAAGAAATCATAGGGAGCGAACTATTTTGATAACTTGACTCATGTGGTGAAACCAGTGAAAGGTTTAGAGCAATTCTTCCGTGCTCACAATCCGTGACAGTGAAATAAGATTGTGCTTAAATTCTCCTTTCTCTGACAAGAGAACAAACCTTTTTACGAGCTAAAAGACCACACAACCACGTTTATGCAACAACAGCATAGACTTGTTCAAATACTCGTGATACAAGATAAGCTCCACTTCCTTGCTTCAAATCCCGCTTATGTACACACGCTTTCCTGTGATCACGGAAAACTAGGGCTTATGCACATGCAGATAATCCGTAGGGATGTGTGTGAAAAGCAATAACTTACATTTGCGATTTACGCCGTTAACAAACCACCCTTCCTCTTTCTCCAGTGGACTGGATCGACTAGTCATAACGACTAAATGCTGGAGATCTCTCCAGCTGAGATTTCGATTGGCTTCCAGGGCAAGAGCAGCTATTCCGGCAGCCAGAGGGGCGCTTGCACTCGTGCCCGTGTGTTCGACTGTGCAAATATGATCCGGTCTCAATTTTCCGTCCATGTCCACCGTCGCCACGCTCTTGTCCAGCGTTGGAGTTCCGCTTGAATATGTAGTTGCGAGCGTGCTGGCACATTCTTCAAGATACCACGGCTTGTAGCCTCCTTGCGTGGCGGAGGAGATGGAAAGGGTGAAGATCGAGTTGGTGTAACCATCGCAATTACAGGAATCCACATGACGCCCACCATTTCCAGAAGCCCAAATAAATATAGAGCCCAAGCCTCTCCGACCCTGGAATCAAACACCAAAGACAAATAACTTAGACTTTGTTCAACGCATCCGCTTTCATAAATGTCACGATCAAACTCACAAACAGGAGCAACACTTATTCTGAGCTGGTTCACAAATTCCAATTCATCATCAGTCACGTGCCGATTTCATTTAACGATATTTCACACCGACGAATTCACGTTTCTGACGGCATATAGCTTAGTTATTCATCATCCACAAAAAGCTTCAACACCCGTCAGACCTCTTGCCACAAGGACCGAAGCACGTTCTAACCTTCCTCGAATAGCAAATCAAGGTACGACTTCAATTACACTTTGATTCACTCAAATGATTCTCACCCCCACACTCTCCCCAAATAACATCTGGTAAAGACATGTAGCACAACCACCTCCGTCATTCTTTCACCGTCCAGTTACCTCAGACTACTACCAACCAACGGCTATTTCGAGATGTAACCAAGCAATTGCTCCACGGCTAGAAAACTGGAGAGAAACTTTTTGCAGCTGACACATAATGGGCAATATCCGGGACAAAATACAGGAATAAATCCTCCTAAATCCCACGTACTTTTCTACCCCTCCCTCTTTTTAAACTGTCCTGAAACTTCCACGTAAGACAGTTCATGAAACCTTCCAGTTTACTGTCCAAGCAAACAGATGCCATTACAGCAGTCAAGTAGTCCATAGTCCGCCTCCACGCCGATTAATCTAGCCTAGCTCCTGCTTTCTTTTTCTGAGACCATCCTACTTGTTTTCTCATGTATCCTGTACGCAATCGTTGAACACGGCCTACATATCCGTTCGTTCCTACGTGAAGAAGAAAACTCCGGCTTGTGTCAATCTCTTCTAGGCAAAAAGAATCACGTAACCTTCCCTCGATTTAGAATGGCATTGAAGGCGTTAAGCTCATTCAGCTGCGTGTGGCCCAGACTTTGTTTGCCAGGTTTCAACTAAAGTCTACTACAAGCTTTGGGTGCATCATCACCCGAAAGGTAATCAAACGCGCGTCAACGGTATCACACAGGTGGAGAACGTGATGCTGGAGAAATTCCCAAGAACCTGCACCACCAAATCCCTTTGAAGATACCTATTAAGGAACGAGAGGTCTCTCTAAACTAAACAACACGTCCCGTCCGGAGCTACTTCAATTATAGCAAAATTGGGTCCAGCACGATCAATGGACTTGGCGTGAGCCGTGATGTTTTTGCTTTTACTCCACGAAATCTAAGATCCAGGTGGTTTTAGTTTCAGTGACACTAACATCTCC
>VRMD01001754.1:0-15549 GCA_009872375.1 Sminthurides bifidus | reverse complement strand
TGACTCGATTAGGAGATGTAGAAACTCTGTTAACAGAATTCGACAAAGTTGTACAAGAAGATTTTTCTCGATTTCAAGTCGGGGAGGTAAGCTGATCAACTTACTCTTTAAAAAGTCTTGATTCAGAACCATGCATTCACTGAAACAACTGCATTCCAGATTCCAGTCGATGGCATGTGGCCACCGAGATTACATGAATATCAGCTAAATGGACATTTAGAACTACTTCGTAAGTTGTTTAAACTTACTACTGATACTTTGAAGAAGTCGAAACTGGAAGCCCTCCCCTCCTGTGTCAGTGATATAGTGAATCAAACAACAAAGATGGTGAATGAAATTGTGAACCTGTGGAAAAGTAGCTCTCATAATTTGCTTAATCGTGCCGTCAAACTTGAAAGTTTGTACGAGCTGATCGAGGTGAGTTAGTCGTAAAATAATGGCTTCGTATAAGATTGAGTTTAATTTGTAAGCATTTTAAACAGTACATAAACAAGTGCAATTATTATATTACAGACATTTGGATTTTGTATCATTGTGCTGGACGTGTGTATGACGCACTTGAGAAAAGCCAGTGTGAATCAAGCAAAAAAGAAGAAAAAAGGAAAAGATGTTAGTGTCACATTGTATTTGTAAGACTACAAGACATTGGTTGCGATATCCTTACGGAAATAATTTTCAAAAATTCTTTGATCATGCAGGTCTTATCCGCTGCTATCGAGGCAAGCCACCAAGAATACAATCGTCTGCTAGACAACTTTTTACAATGCTTGAAAACTATTGAGGCAACTCTAGATGATCATCCCCTTTGTCCGCCAGAATGTTTCCCAGTGGATTGGGAAAAAGTCTCTGCAGTTTGGGGGAAATATGTCAGCGCGGATTTAAAAACATACATTTTACCGTACTCTCTGCCAGCAGTAATGAGGAAACTGCGACTTAGTTATGATCGGTCATTTTCAGATTTAAAAGCTAGTATTTCATGTAAGAAAACCCATTTAGAAGGCTTGAGATTACTCAGTTAAAATTCTATCCTAACGTACGTCACACGCTGTCTCCTAATTCCGCAAGCACAAAAATCATGTACTCGTGCAGGACGGTGTCTAGTTTATTGCAAAGCCAAACTTTCACAGGACTGCTACTCCATCGCCCCAGTTCAGTGTTTGGGACAGAGTGCCTAATTAGTCAGTTTGTAAATGCACTTAGTATGTGCAAATGTGAGACAAACTGCCACGAGCAACGAAGACTGTGTCCAAATTTTTTATGGATGNTATGTGCAAATGTGAGACAAACTGCCACGAGCAACGAAGACTGTGTCCAAATTTTTTATGGATGCATTGGAGTTAAGCAGTCCAGAACTCAATTTTTGCAAGGAACGGGAGCCGTATTTTTCAATTGCTTCAGATCGACAGGCGCAAATGTGGAAAAGTCTGAGTGTTATTCTGGTCACTGGTTGATAACCCCGGTGTCGTAAGCTTATCCTGTGTAAACTGTTCGTGTATGGTAGCTGTAGGCGACAACAATTTCTTCAACAACAATATACTCGCTTCTGTTACAAAGCAGACCATTTAGCGTACTTCTTCTTAAATTGAGTAGCTTATTGTACTCAAAAGGAATACTTCGTAGGTAAGTATGACCGTAAAATCGTATGAGGTAATACCTTTTTTTGCGTGAACCTTTTAGTGATATTGAAGAGTAAGTGTACCAGTAAAACATCAAGACAATGTTCTCATTTTTTATCAGATACTAAAATAGCAGCATTGAGCTAGTTACAGACATTCGAAATCCAATTAAGTTGCTGGTATTTAGCTGGTATGGGCACTCATGTTCGCCATTATGAAAAACCGACAATTGCGTTGGGGCTGCGCTTTCTCGGATTACATGCCAATGTAGAATGCAAGCTTGAACGCACTTCAGTAAACTTCATTTAAAAGATCTGCACGGCTGCAAGCGTTCATGACAATGGTTGTCCTATGAAAAGGTACCTTACATCTACATCCCACCCCAGCACGAGCGCGCCACAAGGTAGGGCAACAGTGAAACTTTTTAACTGTGAATGCATGGCTACAGCCTTCGAAGCGGGCGCGCCTCACATAAGTATTCTCAGTTTAGATTTGCACCAAAATGTGTTATAGTTTTCATAATTAACTACATAGAGAGTGTAGTACTCGCGCTTGCTCATTCGTTTGTCAAGTTCTCAGGCACTAACGTGAGGAACAACGTGAATTGCACGACAACATCATTCGAGTGCTGTAAAAGTAAACTTATTATGGGCACTACTGCACATATACGCTGCAGCGTCCACGACGGCAAAATCCCGGAGTTAATTTGTGGTCTAGCAGTAAGCTTCATGGAAGTAGTTGGAGAAAAATAGGAGGGGTCCAATGACCTGACAAGTACTTTGGAACTGCAGAGTTATCGGATTATTAGGCCTTACGCTACTACTCAACTTCAGCTAGAAGTGCGGGGTGAGCGTTTGAAGGAAATACGTAAGATTGTTTTTCTAACGTTTGATCCTTTGTTTGAATCAATGTAGTCGTTAAAGCTTGGTTTCGAGGATTGACAGAGGTATTTGAGCAGTGTCGGACAACTGGCTGTGTGAGTGTTTTTATCTGTGATACGTGGTCATGAATTTTTCCTGAATTTGTAATTAAAAACAGTCTCTCCCCTCGTCCCGGTGGATGCAGAAGACGCAGGTCCTGCAGCGTAGTGAAACTGACTTGCCTTTCCGCGTGAGGATCTCTCGCATTACAATCAACCCATTCCTGGCTATACCATGAGACAGACAATAAACTTGTGTGATTGTGAAGACTTTGATGTGCTCAAGTTGATCAGTTGTAATTTAAATATCCTCAAGTCGATCCATCGTCAAATCTCGGTGTAAGTGAAGCGTAAATAGTAAAACTGATGGTTTGAAACAAGTTTGTAAAAAGCAGTTTCTGCTACAACGCTACGCTCTGTAGTAGTCAAACAAGCTCGGCTCAACTCCCCAAAGAGCCGACGCACCTTATCAGATAATGTGATACGAAACTCGCAGACTATTGCTTAAGCCTACATGCTCCTTGTCCAGTTCCAGGGCCTGCCACACTTTGATGCCTGCGGCATAGCAAAAAGTCGCAAACTTTCAGCCTACGAGAGATTCTTACCTCAACTTGTTTCCTAACAGATCCAGAGCAGAGCAAAGCGGAGTTGAGGTAAGTTAGCTGCCATCCTTGTTGATTAAAACAAAATTTTGCAACCACAACTTTGGTCCATTCACGCGCTCCTCAAAGATTATTGTCAGGATGAGGTCGGTAGGAATAAGATGGTAGTGGCGGCCCCGCGTCTCGTTTCAAGCTTCAGGGACACTCATGGTTCAGGACGCAGTGAAAGTAGTAAAGTGACAATACATGCGATTTTTCAAATCAGTTTCAGTGTGAACCAATATGGAGCCTGTCTTTCAGCAATACTGAGAGCCAATCCTCGTGCTAGTGACAGGAGTTAAATTAAAAGTGCAAGTTGAGCACATGTAAAGACTGTTCTGCCAGCGGCTGTCTTCCCTAATGACTTCATCTAACTCACGTGCTGTGGATATGGGACTTTGTGAAACAAATTATGGCGGACCCTCAAACGTTTTTTGGTCACTGTGGTCTTCGGCTTGAAAGATTGGATCCACTGTGCTTATCTTCGACCTATTACAACACGAACAAGTGTTTTACACCAAGTTTTAATTAGCCTACTAATTGTGCCTTAGAAGTAATTTTCATGCTCTTATTCAAATCAAATGATCATGCTCATGGGCTTCGTCCACCTTTCCAATGTGGTTTCCCACAGATCAAGTGCCGCCGATTCACAATCTGCAAGGATACAGAGTGAAATGAGAGGCTGTTCATAATTTGAATAGCGTTTCGTAACCGCTTTCGTGCAGCGCACCCACAAAATGAAGAACAAGAGGATCTCAGTTCTACCAAACGGAAGGAATCTGTGGGTGAATAATAGAATCATATGGTGGCTCATCAAGTTGCTGGTATTGGCTAATGAATTGGTCATAGTCTCTTCGCAATGGACCGGTGTAGTGCTGCCAGACAATTCCAGCAATGATAGTTACCCCACAGTGTACAAGTGCTGTCCTTTGAATCAACGGTATCAGAATGGCCGTTGCATCGACTCCACCTTGAGAATGGATAGGGACGATCATTGGAAACCTCCGAAAGCCATGATCCACGACAACAGCACGGACTTGTTCGACTATCCCGTCGTTTTCCGGTATTATTTTTCGACATATTTGTCTTTCCACAGCGTAATTATTAACACAGCTGCATCAGTTCAAGCCTCGTATACCATAACCCTAGTACTCTCAGATTAAGCGAAGATGGAATTCGATTACATGACTTTTGATGAAAGCTACTTATTGATCGAGTGAGGCTGACGATTGGGGTAAACAAGTCTATTGATCTCAATTACACAAACAACACATGAGCTCTCATCTTCCGTAAACATGAGGCAGACGACTCAAGTAGCAACAACCTGCTGTTTAAAGATAGACGAGACGAAAAGTGTCGGCCAAGGGATATTAACTACCACAATGAGTGAATTCAGGGCTTTAAAAGGACTAATCAGTCTTGTCAGACAGTCGCGACTAGCTCAGTCTGAGCCCACTCCACGTGCATCAACTCGGTTGCTAGACGAAAGGTCGAGCTTATCGTCTCAAAAGCCGGTATATAAATTCAGCTTTGATGAGCATTTCAAATGTAATTTTAGTAATCAATGGATAAAGGAAAGCTTTCCTTAATACGGCTGATTCGGTATGGCGCACACGGGAAGAAAGCTTGGTCAATTTCTCATCAAATTAATCTATTATGCGGTCATTTGAGTACCTACAGTTCGAAAGATAGCTCCTCTTCATTGACCTTGTCCAGCTATTACTGCATTGCATAACTGTTGAGTAGGTTGGGAATGTGAATCTTTCCGAACATTTATAGATCCAGTGCACCAGTTATATGCTACGTTTTTGCGCACTTGCAAAACATATGCGTCACTCTTTCATTTTATTAGCCTTTTCTCGTTACTCGCAATTCGAAGAGCATCATCGCCGTTTGAATGAAATTAAGTACGTGAGAGCCACATCACACAGTCTGTGCTTGCAACATTGATTTTTTTACACATTTAGCTAGGGAGTGACGATTAAATAAGGCGACTGTCTTTCATTTTCCCATAATTTATGTAATTGTTTCACATATCTTGCAAGTGAACTTGGGAATAGCTCGCATTATCTTACTACCTCAGCGCTGTAACTAGCCTGCAGCATTTTTGTAAGAAAAGGAAGAGTATAACGTTCTGAGATACCGGATTGCTTCACAAGGATCTGATTCGTTAGAAATCCGGACTGTTATGGAAGTTGTTATTCTAGGAAACAATAGCATTGGTACCCTAAAGACCGCAAATCGTTTCTTTTTTGCTAGGCTCTGTGGAAATGCAATTGTAAAATTACAGGCACCGGTCCTCCTACGCCTTACCATTACTCTCTACCGTGTTCCCTGCATTTCTAGCTGCAAGGCACAATACCATGATCCTTTATGAAGTGTGCACGAAGTAAAGGTTGAAGTAGCGTGAATGTACGCGAATGTCGCAAAAATTTTATTGCAATGTGTTTGCAAAGACGATTACACAGTCTTCTTATGTTACGTTGACCCGCACGCTGTGATGGGAAACTGCGTTATCAAGCGGAATGTGAGTGCCGCCTCCTGGCCTCCTGCATGATCGCGTCTACTAGACCCACGTGACTGACGACCTCAGAAAAATTCCACCAGCTTGGCAATGGTATGTCAGGCTTGTCCTCTCCTCATGATCGGCCCACTTGGGCAAAATAAATCATCGGTAATTATGACACTACCCGATAAATTCATGAGGAGAAATTCAACCCTCAAGTTTTTTGTTAGATTCAACGATTGTATTCTACTACAGTCACGATATTTCTGCACCATTTAGTGAATCACGTAGATCGATTAGTGATGCACTCAAGTTAAATTACAACAATGGTAGGCATCGGCATAGATGAACTGCAGCATGAATTACAATTTTTAAACTTACGAAGCGAAACAAGTTGCTTCTTTCCCAAACCAGCCTTGAATGTGAGCAATTCCGCGATAATATTGACGCTATCCTAAGCTCATCGAAGATGCATTACAAATATTAAACAAGCGCATAAGTAGGTCAAATGGTCATTACCAGCGGGAGTATGAGGGAAAATGCAAAGTGCCGCGCAAAGTCATAAGGTAACGATTGTAAAAACCTGATGACTTTGCAATGCTTGCTGAAGAAAAGGATTAAAAGATTAACATGTGCTGCAGTTTCCTCTATATCGAGCTGACCCTGGCCTGCATTACCTCCATAGGCTGAAATCAGAGCAAGAGAAAATGCTAGATCAATCACGAAATGCTGTTGCATACAGACTCAATCAGAGGTGTCCATCAATTGAGTTAATTAGCGTCACATTCCCCTGGTGAAATGCTGTGGGTGCCCGCTGCAATTGCAGGCTACAATAATGTTACTTTGAATTTATATCATGGCCTTGAGTGGTAACAATGCAGTTGGAGCTGGAAGCTAAATTTTAATCGGACTTGAGAAAGGTCAGGAAAACCTGCTGCTGAAAATTCCACAACAATGTGCAAATCCCATCCCCTTGCCAAATTGTTCAACGACATTCAAATCAATAAAAGTGGGTCATGAGTAAAATTTTTGAAAAAAAATCCTCACTTGCCCTTTACTAGTGTCCGTGTGACCTTCCCTTGGCCGTTATGTGTTTAAGTGATCGAGTTCCTCACTTTTGGGCTACATGTGTCTACTACCAAATAGTGAAACGGAATTGATCACACTTTTGCGAAAACTCACGTGCCATACCATTCCAAGGAGTGGTTGTTGATTACTTGATTACCTACTGTAAACTGCATAATTACCACATACAATTTGTAGACTTGTGTATCTTGCTTACCAACCAGGGTCAAGTTTGTGTCAGCAAGGCATGACAAGGAAGGGATTTCAAGCTCATTGCAAGCATTGGAATAAATGCTGTGCACTTTACCTACCGGCTTTACTAAGAAAAAGTCATGTCAGTAACATTTCGTA
This sequence comes from Sminthurides bifidus, assembly GCA_009872375.1. Classification (NCBI taxonomy): domain Eukaryota; kingdom Metazoa; phylum Arthropoda; class Collembola; order Symphypleona; family Sminthurididae; genus Sminthurides; species Sminthurides bifidus. The sequence continues at coordinate 8,451 of VRMD01001754.1, read as the reverse complement.
GGACATGGAGATGTTTGAGAGGAAGAACGTAACGTGCGTGGGCGAACAGACAAAAATGAGTCTGCTCTTCACCTGTACGCGAACCTATGGCCAGGTACAAATTGGACTCGTAATGATTAAGTTTCTAAGGAAATATTACTTTATCGGCAGTGCAGGTAATCCTTACAAAGAGTATAAGTCCGCTAGCAGTCTTAATCACATCGTTGCCTATCTTGAGAAGGTATGTACGTCTGAACTTTGACTCATTACGTCATCCTTCAACCTTAAACGGAAATGGTAAAGAATCAATATGTAACTTGGCGTAATAATATTCGCTAATAATAATAGTTTTTGGGAATTTACGTGCACTTTCACTACTAATGTGTTACGATTATGGACACCTTATGATTTGATTTCACCCTCTTGCCCGAAAAAGGCCAGTTGTCAAGTTCTCTCGCATATAACTTGGAACGGTATATGCTACTCATGAAATGAAGCATTGGCTTTACGCTCACATCATATTCTGTCAGCGGTAGCATCGAAAAATCCGCAAGTACTACTGACTGAACGCCTCTTAGTGGGTTAAAAGGTCCACGATTTTTGAATGTCTACAAACCCGTTTCTGGTTCTGTTGCCTGGGGAAGTGAGAAAGGGATGAGGTTTGGGTTCCAAGGTGAAAGAAGGATTGTGAGTACGTACGGCGTTGTAGCGTGACCTTCATTGTTCATCTCAAGATGCGGATCAGATTGGATTCAAATGTATGTTAACTAATAGAGCTGGGCTTAAAGGCCTGTGAGATTCCATCTACTGATGAGTGTAGGTTTTTGTTAATAGGTTGCTGTCGGCTCAGCCTAATTGTACATCCGGTGTGGTGGAGAAAATCATTTTGAACGAGACGGTAGGAGATGGAGCGCTTCTTGGTGACGGATACGAGCTAGGAGCATCCGATGTGGTCCTATCATCTCAAGGATATCTCATATGGACTGACGAGAAAAATTTTGTTAATACTTACCATGTGGGTAACTTCTGTATCGATCAGTAAGTTGAAGAAAAACTCTTTCCAGTCCTGACATTGGCTGATAAGCCCTCAATTCTATAAATATTAATGTCTTGGATGTGTAATTTCAGAATAAATAAAACTGCATACGTAGCTGTGATGTGCAAGCCGACGTGTTCCGATGATCGCCCTTGCATCAGAAAATGCTGCCCGCCCGATACTCTCGTGGATGACAAGCAAGATACTTGTGTTCGTGTCAAGAATCCATGGAAACCATTCATTTATGATCTCAATGGCAACGATTCCTACGAATTGGCCAATAATATGGACGACATAGTTCCGCATTACCAAGTAGGCGTACCGGCCTGCAACTACTACTACTTTAACTTGAGGAAGGAGAATAAAACAAGGTATTCTTCGCAAATCGTTCAGCTTTTCCGAAAAGTATGATACTATCCGATTTTCGAAAATACAATGTACAGGTTATTCACCAAGGCGTATGACACGTTGCAAAAGAGCTCAGATTTTTCGCGCTACTTTCTTCCACTGTCTTCATCTTTACTGGTATCAGATACTAAGAGTCAGATACGCAAATACGCAAATTTACCACGCCAAGTGGCAGGGAAGTTTACAAGTTCAAGTTTACAAATCTAGTCGTGCAAGCACGATCAACTTTCACATGCTACACAAGATCAACTTTCGGAACTAGACTCTTTATTGCCAATGACGCATGCAAGACTTTGTGATGCAAGAATTTGAAAAAAGTCAACGCTTGAGTTAATCGCTCCGTTTTATTGAATCAGCAATGATGTTGGCCAGAAAATTGCGAACGCATGTGAGAACACATTCCAGTAGGACTAGGAAAGTAGATATTGCAAAAAACCGGTTTATTTCTAGCTCAAAGCTCATTTCAACTGATTACAAATGAGTTTCCCAAAGCGGATTGAAGGTCCACTGTAAATAATGAAACATTTTCTTGCAACTACTTGTAAAACTATTACGCTTAACTGAGACATAAAATTGATTGGAATCCTTGCCCTGGCAGAGAGTCTTTAGTTCAGGAAATATCATTTATCGCATGAAACGTTTCCTCCATGATTGTGTGTTGAAGTTATGCCCCACCTTGAGTTTTAATTTCTTCCACCGAATTCGTCTTCTGTGATGTAAAATGGTTCAAAGTTACTTTGTTGCTTATCACAAGCTTTGAACGCAAATGTTTTTCTTTCCGTTTCAATAGTTCTCTTCGAGCTCTAAGGGACGGCACTCTCGTTACCATACAGGATAACAAATTGAACAAATTTTCGTCGGACGTTTTTTGTATCGACGGTGTGGTATCTTCGGCAGATTCTGGCCTAGGATTAGAATCCCTAGGGTACAGCGGTGCTGAGTTGGATCAGATAGCGATAATTTGTGCACCTGATTCAGACACCAATGATGAGGTGAGTGTCTTGTTTCAGTTCAGTTGCATTATAACAAGTTTAATTTCATAATTGTACTGGTACCGTATAATAACTTTTGTAAGATCAGAATAAATTTACAGTGAATTTAGACACTTTTGTGGTTGTGTTTTAGACGCCCTTCATGCTTTACGCTGTTGTTGAATATATCTCGTCCTTCTTCCTAATTTTGACTGCCACTGTTTACTTGATCCTATGGGAGTACCAAAATATTCATGGATGGCTCCAGTTCTCGTATGTGATAAGCCTCTTTTTTGCCTATGTGTCCTTGGCATCGACGCAAATATTCGCTAGTTTTATCCATGAAACATCAACTAAAATATGCGAAACTATTGGTGAGTTGAATTTTAAGCTGCTTACTCTTATGTGCCGTTTACAACTGCTTTCTCAGCTTTCTCTCGGTCAGTGTTGATCTGCTGATCACTTTGTGAGCATGGTCGGTCCGTCTGGTCGGAACGGGAAACTTTAAGAAACTGATTTTGTTTGTCTTTCTGCAGGAGCCTCGATTCACTTTTTCTTCTTATCGTCGTTTTTCTGGCTAACTTCCATGAACTTCGACCTATGGTGGACATTCAGGTATGAAATGATAAAACAAGATATGGACGCTTGTCCTTGTCCTTAAAGTGCAATTGAACTAATGTAATCATATTCTATTCTAGTGGATGTCGACCCCTCAGAGCTAGTACGAGGACGGGAGAAAAGAAACGTTTCGCTGTCTTTGCTTTTTTATCGTGGGGAGGAGCAATTCTCATTATGGGAGCCGCTGTAACATTAGATACTGTTTATGGGTATGTGGTATTAAGCCAGTTCTCAGCCTCAGAAGTCATTAATTGCAATAAAGCAAGTGATCACTATGCATTTTTTAATTGCAGCGATGACTCACTCTTCTCGGACTATTTACCTCAGTTTGGGAAAACTCGTTGTTACTTCCAAAACGACGAATCGAAGCTGCCATTCTTTTACGCGCCTGTCGGGCTTATGTTGATTGTCAACATCATATTTTTCCTCAGTACAATTTACTCGTTACACAAGTTGCAAAAGGACACGAGGTTTGCCACAAAGCAAAGCTCCAAACAAGACAAGAAAAGGTAGGAGTTAAGCTTACCAAAAACCAATGGCCCGTCTCTGTCATTCACTTCGAGTGTGATTGATGGTAAAAATGACCGATTCCTGCCATTTCAGATTCTTGCTCTTCATGAAGCTGTTCATTGTGATGGGCGTGTGCTGGATCTTTGAGTTCATATCCTCCCTCACAGTCCTATTTTCACCAGAAAACAAAAAAATCTGGAGTTCCTTATTCCTGGTCACCGACATGATCAACGGCCTGCAGGGATTTTTCATATTTCTCATTTTCACTTGCAAGCCGAACACTTGCAAGCAACTCGAGGGGCAATTTAAAAAGTCATCCACTAGATTAGAAGAAAGCCGAGGTAAGGCTCGATCCCCTGATCCCAGCAGCTCAATCGCAACCTGTCCTACTGTGTATATAGCTGGTGAATGCATAGAGTTAAGCGTTCCTCCGAATTGTAACTCGGTTCACGTTTAATTGTGTGTACACGCTTTGATGACATGTCAGTGTTTGTGCAACGCTTTTCGTTCCTAATCGTTTGTTTGACTGAAACCCTTACATTGTTTATCCATTTGCACAACAGATAAAACAGTGGGCAGTGTAAACAAGTCGACACTCCCGAGATGGTTTGTCGTCGGCTTTTGTACCATTGCCCTAGTAGCTGTTCGAGCTTTCCGAAAATTGTTCAATTACTGTGGACGATCCACTAGAACCCTTGATGGCCGCAGAAATCCCAGTCACAATACTGTCACATCATCCTTTGAAAAGTCAAGAAAAGCCAGCGACAGCTCTGCTTGCACAGTTTTCACCGTCATTGACCCCGGAACAATCGAAATGGAGACCACCTACTGAAACAATACGTTGAAACGCATTTAATTCCAAAACTACTGCATGCCCTCAAAATATTTTGCGTCGTATGCATGCATATACTGTCAATCCAAGTCCGACAATTAATTCCGAATTTTATAGGAGCGTTAAATCAAAGTTTTCCTACAAAGCCAGATCTTTTGAAGCACATATAGTAGAAGGTATATGAAAATGAAGAATGGCACCCACAATGGTTGCTCTCAAATTGTCTACAGCGCCATCTAGTGAGTTTAATTTATTTGCCACAACAGCTAAATCCCAACCTCTTTCCAAAAGTTGATAAACCAGTCATTTGTTTTACAAACAACATTACCCGAGACTAACCTACTCTTTCTGGTAGAAATGATGTCAAAAAAGGAGGATTTGGCGCATTGCATCAAGCACTAAATAGTCAGGACTGTGACATTGACTAGATCATCGGAAAGAGTTGCGGCCTGCAAGCATGTTCCTTTCTTGCTGTAGATTTTGGTACAACTGCACGGTTGATTTGAAAGTTCAGTCAGACAGTCTCATCTCAAGGTTTAAATCTAGATCAAGTATAAGGCTTAGTAGTATGTTCTGGAACTTTGATTCTATTTTAATGAATTTGGCTTTATTCCTGTGACAGAATGGAAATGGATGTCTCAAGTTTTTATATGATGTTTTAGAAACAATAAAGAACGATTGACTTTCTGCACATAAAATACTGAATATGTTTTAAGAATAAGAAAATTTTTGCCCTCCAATCAATGGTCTGCATGACTAAAGGCTAAGGAATTATGAGTTACATCGGTTTTAGCACCACGGATAAAAACATTTCATAAAAAGGGCATATCGATATACTTAAGCAAATTAATCTGGGTTGTGATACACTTTTGCGGCCACTGATGGAAGCCGGTCAGCATCTGGGAAAACGGTTGATTGCAGGAGGAAAGGTGGTACTCAAAGATGAAGGTAACTGATGCAATGGGAAGTGCTATGGCTGGAAATAGGTCGTTGTGAAAGACGCCACGGAAGAGGGCAAGGCGGTGAAGTAGAACCAGGCCCGTCGGTATATTCATTATGCAATTACTGATTTGATCATGATGTAGGTTTTGCAATCTTCCCACCTCAAAAGCTGATACAAGACAACTGAGTGAGATCAGGAACTTCTTGCTCGGTCATTTTGTAAGATCTGAAGAAAAAATGTGCAATGTATGTCAAAGACGAGAGGGCCGGGTCTTGCTGTCAGAGACTAGGAATCTCACCCTCTACTCTCGCTCAATTCCAACTCTGTATTGGGGCGAGCTTTGGTCTCAGCTCGAGAGATCAGTGGATCAGAGAAAAGAGACGATTCTTCAAGGGTTAGTTATTCACGCTTCCTTTTAATTTTCCATCAAGTTTACGTTTACGGGGATTCAAGTTCGTGAGACGTTCGCCATGAGCAATTTCTCGCCGGGGGTTGGCCAAGGGTCTGCGTTTGCATGAATCGATGGGTACTGACGGTGGCATTAATACTGGTTTCAGCCTTTAGTGTGTCATGGGGTCCCAGAAGGGGGCTGTGTCCGGGTAAAAGGCCAAAAACCTGATCATGCCAAGTCAATAAACTACATCTTAAAAACCTTAGTACGTAGTCTCCTTCATCTTAGTTGCTCTCTGGGTTTGAACAAGATAACTTCTTAGTTGATTCGGTGTTTCAATTGGACCTGAAATCAAGGTAATGTTGAAAATTTGTAAAATTTTACCACATTTTATTTCCAAAGTGAATACGATTTTTCAAAGTCAACCCGAGGACGACAGAAGCCAAGAGAAATTTGACGTGGTGCAGCAGTATTTCCGTTGTTACAATCGATTCTATTTAACAGTTTTCGAATTATAGCTTCAGTGAATTTGAAAATTAAGAGCCGTTTCAAAAACTGCGAACGAACGTAACAAGCAGATAAACATTATTCAGTAATTTGTGAAAACATAAGAATCCGAGTTTCAAAGCAGCATACTAGATTATTCTGTAGGCAACTGAAGGAAAAGCCGAGTCGGTCGTGTGTGTTTGAAATTGAGTGAATAAGATTCAGAGGTCAGAAAAGTTTAGAAAGAAGCATCACTTTGTTCCTTGAGCCCTTGTCTCAGAAAGTTAGCTTCGTGTTTAAGACTGTTAGTTTCAAAGGAACTATATGGTGCTACGTAGATAACAATACAGAGCTGATATTCATAAAATTTTAGTATTTGCTATCAATTTCTCATTAGGGATTTAATTTTTACCTAGTTGTACTGTCGAAAATTTCCCTGTTCTTATTCAAATGACGTTGTGATTAGAGCCGAATAGTTTTCTTGAGTACCAGGGCTTCCTAGGCGACATGAAGCATAAAACTTGAACGTGTAGGTAATCGGGAATACATGCATAAAGGGAAAGATGTGGTTGCCATGGATAACTGTTGCAGTGCAACTGAGAAGTTGACCAAGTTCAAGTTGAATGACCCAATCTTGACCATTTTGTCTGCCTTCCTGCTCGTGCATGCAAATATTTGCCCGAGAGATGCGCCCAATGTATTTGAAGCACAACAAGAGTACAGTAAGGAAACAGAGGTAAACCGGAGCGACCGGTTTTTGTGCCCTGTAGGTCTACATATGAGTTGATACCACTTGGTCTCTGTGGTGAAAAGAACCTACATTTTCACATGCTTCACCTGAATTCGTATCTGCTTCAGGTCGCTATTGAATTTTTATTCATCAAAGGTTGCCCTGACCTTACAAGAAGACCGTTTACCATACCAACCTTCCGCTTTTCCTTTGGTGAGATCTCATTACTGTGTAGGTTCTGATTCTAAGGAATTGTGCAGGATCCATGTTCTTGTATCTTACCTGAATCTGAGTAGATAGCCTACAATTTTGCAAATTGAGTCTTTTGTAATACTGCTACCACCACAAGTCATATCGGTGTGATTTTAACCTCTACGATTACATCACATGGGATTTGAAATGAGGCATATGATTCTTTCGCAGGAAGATGCGTCTGTCGGCACTCTTTCTCCTCTTTTCGCTTGCTGTGGCGCTCACATACGCAGCCCCAGCGGTAGAAAAGGAGATTAAGGAAGTAGAACCTTTAGTAGAAGGAGTGGAAGCCACCACTGTTGTTACAGTATCTGAGTCTGACGATGAGGGAGTCACTGGTGAGCCTGAAGTCTCGACTGAGCCGTCAAAACGTAAGTTGTTTTATCGCGGAGAGCTGGCATTGAAAAGTTCAAGTTTAGTTCCAAAGGACAAATTAACGACCGTATGTGCTCTATGGAATATACAGGAGATGGCCGCCAAGTAGATGAGGACGATGATGACAATGAAGATGAAGCGGAAGATGAAGAAGACGACGACGAGGAAGACGAAGAAGAGGAAGAGGACGACGACGCTGGCGAGGCCCGCAAACACATTAAGGGAAAGAACAAGAACAAGGTCGTGGCCCAAGAAAGCAAGCCTGTTCCAGTCTTGGCCGATGGAAACGTTGAAGATGATGAAGCCGAAGACTTATGGCATTCCCGGCGGTCGCAAGGAAGGTGGCTCTGATGAGAAATCATCGGACGAGAAGGAGTCTGAGGAAGCCGATGATGCCAACGATAAGGACGACAGCGACGAGGAGGAGGAAGAAGAAGATGACGACCCAGAAGATTCTAATGGTAAGTTGAGTAGGTTTTCAGAGTAAGAACTGAATTGAGCAAGTACCGAGTGCTGGCTGGACGATATCCTTCTTGTGAAGGTGCATAGCAAGGTGAAAGTTGAATGATTTTGTGAACGGCTGCAGCGGAAATCAGGTCGATATAATCTTGAATGTAAGCTTAAAAGCGGTGGCTGGGCCAGTTGTAATTGATGACCTTGGAAGTAGGGCAACAAGAACATGTTCAAGTGTTGTTTTTCTTAATATGAACATTCATTGAGCTTAAGGACAGACTCTGGGAAGAAGGAACGAAACAGGAATGTCGACTCATGAATTTGCAAGGGTGACCTTTAGAACGGGTGGAAGTCGAACAAGTTTTTTACTTGAGTTGATTCCTTGAGTGAAACATAATAAGTGTCAATGTGAGGAGAAAAGTTTTAAGGAAAAATTGCTAATGACATGCAGCAGGTGCGAAAGAACC
>VRMD01001753.1:0-15555 GCA_009872375.1 Sminthurides bifidus | reverse complement strand
GATCTGATTTGTATAATTGAAATCATTCCGTGCATTACATGCAAAATTTTCCAGGCCCATCATCAAATTACTGTTATATCGAACGCTCTTATCGCATTAATAAGCCCATAGCCGCCATGATTGTTTGGAACTGTTGCCACTCCGCCACAGTAAATGTCCCGCTTATCTCCGGGGTTGGCCATGCAACGGTTTCTACGAGATAATGCTTGAAGGAAAGTAATGCCAGAAAGTGCTTATTACTCCATGATAGTTGTCACGACTTTTAACTATCAACAGAAGTAAAAGACATGACAGCACATTAAAGTACAGACGTGAAAAGGCGGGTTAATGCATTGTAATGCTTAATGACAATGTCGGAGACTTGTGGCGATGTTCTTGAGACCAAAACGGTACAAAAACAATGTTTAATTATATGAGCAAATCATAGCAACAAACCGATTCATCTTCAACTTTCCCCGGAAACCTTGTTTCTAAACTGGACCGAGCACAATGGCCCAAACTATTGTAACAATTGAAGTGATTTCTCTGCATTAGCTATACCCCAGCCGACATAATTGTTGGGAAATTCACGGTCAGTACCACATGATTGTCCGAAATCAGCATTCAAATAACTTTCCAACCCTTTGTGAGGACCAGCAGCCTTCGTCAACTTCATTCTGAACGTCTCCTGATCAATGCTTGGATCCTTGGAAGCCAGCAATGCCGCTATTCCAGCCACATGCGGTGTAGCCATACTCGTCCCTTGGGAAGACACCAAAGTTGCATCATTATCAATCCCGCAAGAGACAACGTCCACACCTGGTGCAGCAATGTCTGGCTTTATCCGTCCGTCCGATGTAGGGCCTCTCGACGAACTAAACCATACCTGGTCAATGGAATTAGTCGCCCCGACACTGTATCGTACCCTGGTAGTTACCCGGGAAAGACAGGGTGCTGCATTGGTTGCCAAGGTTACCAGCAGCGAATACGTGAATCATTCCCGAAACTGTGAATGTATCCAGAGCGTGAAGAAAATCCGTGGAAAATTCATGACCTCCCCAACTGTTGCTCACAATTTTTGGTCGCATTGAGCACTCCACATCCCCTCTGTTCTTCATTCCATTCGTTGGACAGTTACATCCATTGCAGGCAATGAAGCAAATCGCTCCACTTGCCTCGGTTGTTTTGGTCCAAAGCCTTGCACGCGATAATTTTTGCCTCAGGAGCGACACCAAGACCGTGCTTGCCCGCAACCGTTCCAGCGACGTGGCTTCCATGTCCATGGTCATCGTACGGCTCCAAGCGACCATTAACAGCATCGAACCAGCCGAAGGACCTGCGGAAGTTTTCCTTCAGGGCAATATGAGTTGCTCGGATGCCAGAATCGATGACGCCGACAACAATACCTTGACCTTTGTAACCCTGTGCCCAAACTTCTGGAGCATGCACTGCCTTGATCCCCCATTCAAGGTCATCGGAGCGTTTCTCCAAAGTGCCCACGGGTTTCATCTTTTCCTTGTCCAGTCTCACAGTCTTGTCGATCTTGATAGCCATGACATTTGGAGAGGCCTTGAGTTGCTTGTGAATTTCCATGTCTGCATCTTCCACCACGAGCATGTTGAAGGCCCACAGCTGCTTGTGGCTCCCTCCTGCGGATGAGCGCCGCTGCTGTCTCTCCTCCAAGATTTTCAACACAGGGTGTTGAGCCGCCATGCTGTTTGCCTTGAGTAAGCTGGGCAAGATTTTCGTATGGTCGCTGCCACCGGACGTGGTGGCATTCTTCTTGGCTTCTTCCACCAATTCTTTAAGGGATAGGCGCCCTTTAAACGTGACAATAAGTCGCTGACAGGGGTCAGATCTCAGGAGGACTTCTATGTCTTCATCTTCTTCACAGGATTGGCCACTTCCGACTATTCTACGAACGTGGACCATTAAAAATATTGTTAGGAGGAAGTTCATGCTGAAGTTTAGCTTCCGTCAGGATTTTCAACGGCATGCGAGCTTAAATGAAAAGTAGTGGTTAAGTGGGAAACTACTGATGACTTTACAGGCAGAAACAACAAGGTCTTTGAAGGCACGACTAGTATTTAGAAAGTTGAATTTGTTATGAAATCGTGCCCATTTGTTTAAGTCAGAACGCTTACCAGCAATACAATTACTACTACTGTTCACCTTGGAGCGAAAAGTAACCATTTCAAATTAGTTAACACAGGCAATTCATTCATCCTCATTTTCGAAATTTTACCCAGAACAAACTTGTCGGCTCCACGGCCCCTTGTCTGACGTGCCTGCAATGGATGCTCTGTCCGGAAGAAAACGGCCACAAAGACTGTAGTAAGAGACCAAAGGTCATCAACTGCAGTTGGGGCTTCAGCACAACAAGACTCCACTACGATCAAGTACTCGAATCCCTAACAGCAGCTGGAACAATACACGTTTTTGCTATTGGCAACTTTGGGCCGGACTGTTTTACCTTAGGGTCGCCAGGAGACAGGCCAAAAACGATCGGTGTAGGAGCAGTGGATCGTCGGAGGAGTGTGCTCACCTTTAGTGCGAGGGGTCCCGCCCCTGATGGGTCAATTAAACCTGACATTTCCGCCCCCGGAGTCGATATTCTCTCGTTGCTCCAACAGCGGCCCTGAATACTACAACTACCGATCGGGAACGAGCATGGCAGCACCTCATGTCGCTGGGATCGCTGCTCTCATAGCATCAAAGGAGCCAGGGACCAATCAGGCGGCTTTTAAACATCGGATCACCAAATTTTCTGACCCTCATTTGGCCGAGTTAATTGAAACAGGGAACGAGGAGGAGGACGTTGACTGCGGGGGAGACGGTGCCTACCCCAACAATCATGTTGGGTGGGGTTTGGCGAATGCATTTAGAGCTCTGCATCTTCGAGATGAGCTCCGCTCAAAGATGTGGTAGCGGAGATGAAGATAACGGCTTTGCTGGCGATTGACGAGAGTCTGTTACAGGCTTACCAATAGCAACAAGACAATGATCTTGTTGAATCCATCAAAGCAAATGGTATAAAGCATTGAAGCTTACACAACTTTTATGGAGTATAACTTGAATCAACATAGATGCGTTTTTCTATTAAATATCCTGTTTACTTGTAAAGAGCCTTTATCGCATTGACAATACTCCATCCCGCTTTACAGCGTCTACAACGCAATTGCTATCGTTTTAATCCAATCAATTCTAACAAATTATTCTCCAAATGCATAAATAGAAGCATAAACAACTGATCTTTACGTAATGTTACGTGCGGAAAAAAACAACCTTGAGTTATTGACCATTGCTCGAACCGTGTACAAGATCAGGCGATTCTTATCTCAACAACTTCTCGAACCTTGAGATAAGCTATTCCAAGTCTGTGCGCTGTATTCACTTCGGAGGACTATGATTGGAATTTGGGCCAAGTTAGGTTCTTATCTCCCCTGGTTGGGATTTACAGCCGCTCATTTGCTTTTACATTCATGAACATGAACATCAGTATTAGAAAAGTATTAGCTGCAGCTTCTGCTTCCTATTTCCGTTCCTAAAAAATTCAACGCCGCAGTAAGATGAACATCATCAGAAAAATCATCGTAGGCCTCGTCACCGTAATCCAGTTTGTCTTTGACTCAATTGTGAGAAAAATATTCGGACCTAAAATTTACAGTGCGGAAGATGTGGAAGGCAAAGTTGTCGTCATTACCGGTGCCAACAGTGGGATCGGGAAGGCTGCCGCCCTGGAATTTGCAAAACGTAAAGCGAAAGTTGTTATGGCGTGCCGTAACATGAAGCTTGCAAAGGAGGCACAAGCTGAAGTTACTCGATTGGCTATGGCTGCTCCAGATGCTATTGTAATTTGTTTGTTATAATATCAATCACATAAATTTGAATCAACGTGGTCGTCAATGTCATGGAGCAGCTCATATCAACCTTCATTCATACTCTTTTTTCCAGGACCTCGTCCACCTTGACCTTGCAGACATGGACTCTGTCCGCAAATGTGCCGATGTCATTGGGAAGAAATACCCTCAGATTCATATCCTCGTTGCAAATGCAGGTTACTCTGATTTTGCTCCGAAATTAACCAAGACCAAGGACGGCTTCTGAGCAGCACATTGCTGTGAATCATCTCGGGCATTTCCTCCTCACCAATTTGCTAATCCCAAACTTGAAGAATGCGGCTCCAAGCAGGTTAGATTTTATGACCTTTTTTTCTCACTGCTGTCAAGCTTTATGGGTATGTGGGAGTTCAGATCAATAATTTGTCATGAAGACAGACTGGAATTAAGCGTTAATTTAAAATAAGCTGGATTAAATCTCCTTCTTCAGTTTGAAGATAAGATTTTCGTTTTTACAGAGTCGTTGTCACTGCCTCAACGATGCAAAAATTTGCCGAGCTGGATGTGAACGACCTCATGATGGAACACTCGCGTCTCGGCCTGGAAAATACCATTCCTTATGCAAACGCCAAGCTTTGTAACAGCATGTTCGCCCACACTCTGGCAGAAAAACTTAAAGGAACCGGCGTCACGACTTATTCCGTCTGTCCAGGAATGGTTGAAACAGGCTTCTTCCGTTACCTGGCTCCCGAAAAGCTGGAGCAGGGCTGAACTGATCCTCAAGGTCATTGGCCTTTCACCCGAACAGGTATGCCGAAAACGTTTTGTAGGGTCATGATAAATGGTCTATTCGTGTACAAGAGAGAGGACGTGGAAATCTGCAAAAAACGAAAGGGTTTAGCTTGCCATAAATCGAGCTCTGACATCCCATGTTTTTCATAATAGGGAGTGGAAGTCATCATGTACTGTGCTCTTGCCAAAGAATTGAGCTTGGAATCCGGCAAATTCTACAGATTCTGCTCCAAGAAGTATTTGTACAACAGCTTTTTACGCAGGAACCGTAACAAGGCTTTACAGTTATGGGACCTCAGCGAACGTCTTGTCAAACTGAAGAAGTAACGCTAATGACCAGCTGAAATTATGTACTAATCAATTAAAGTCTTGATGCTGTTTAGCCCTTATGTAGTTTCGACTTGTCGATTAAAGTGTCTGTGATATCAATCCAGTTGTCCAGTTTACTGTAGGACTGTACTATCGTTGTGTGCTTATGGCGGCTATTGCATACAAATCTTGCACTCCGGGTCGACACTCTTGCCACAGAGCCTTGTCAACCTACCAAACACCGAAACACGTAACCTCCAACTACCGCAGAAAAAATTGATCACGTCAATCAGAATTTCCTCTGTTCTTCCACGACTCCTTGGTTTCGATGTTGAGTGACAGAAGTTAACCAAAATACAGAGGAACAAATAATGCTCCGCCCCATCTTCTTCATCTCCACACCACTGTGTAGCTCATCTCCAGCTCATGTCATTTTTTGAAGGTTAAATAAGTCAGGGTGGGAATGTAGCACATGATGAATATTTCTGAAAATTGGAATATCCATCTCTTAGCCTTGGCTCCTCTATATGATCCTGCGGACATATTTTCCTCAGATCCTGCTTTAGTATTGCACTCATGTCCCTGCGTCACAGACAGCTGCTTTCACTGCATGAGCAAAGAGTCTGATCATTGTGACAAGGAGAGAAACATGTACCACGTACAATTTACTTAGCTGCCAGCACATGACTTTTCCCCTTCTACAAAACAGGAGGGAAAGTACAGAAAAGAGGAGCGCATATATACTTGACATTTTTGCTCTGATACTCACTCTGTAACGTTGAACTGTTGAGGAGTCAAGCTGTCTCTGTAGAGTTTCTCCGTATTTCTTTTACATCGGAGAGGAAACAGCCTCGGACATGTGCAAAAATTTATTTTTTTTCCGTCCACAGATGTTCCCAAGTACAGCCAGACATAAGGAACAGAAGCCAAAGCTGCAGTACAGTCATTACTCTCGCGTTCAAACTATGATGTGGATACTATGTTATTTCTGTTCTCTCATATTTCGGTCTCGATGAGGTTTGCTTCAAAGTTATCCGGTCCATGTCACAGGATTCCATTTACCCGGTCATTATGAGTGAATTCAGTGGCTGGAAAATCTCGGATGGACAAGACGGAAAGATGGTCTTATCCTCATATAATGGTTTAGAGAGCCATCGCCTAACCGCCCTGCTCTTAGTCTTAATGTGTCCTAGAAATAGGGATGAGCCTAAGTCCGGAAGATAAATAATAAAACATGTTCAAAATCTCTACATCTTCTCAGGCCACATTGTTTACACTAGAGACTCGCTAATATTTGAGTGTGGGATTTGCCAACTCATGTTTAGGGGTTTCAGGCACCAAGAATTGAGCATACGGCTCTCTTGAATGGGTTGCTGGAAGGCATTGGTTAAAATCATTCCATTTAGTACCCCTCTAAGATTCTGTCATAACTTTTAGTAAGAATTCGGTCAACGTGTTTCTCAAGCCAAGGAGTAACGCGTTATATCATACGTGATCTTCCACCAAATGCGGTGATAGCTGACACTTGTTTGAATTTATCTCAAATTCTTTTATTCATGTAAAGACCATCCTGTCTAAATCACGACCTGCATGCAATCCCAAGTTCTCAGCTTCCGGTTTACAAATGACTCACTGGCTCACAGCCTCTCATAAGCTCCTGCACGAAAAGTTCTCCCTTTGGTTGCTTTAGATTCGAAAAAAACTTAAGTATTCTTTAATATCGACGAATAGACACATATGGACATGACTTGGCCTGGTGTGCCCATCTGTGCCGAATTTTATGTCATTTTTCAGTAATAAACAAGAGCCGTCTTGAAATCCCACCCGTTTCTTGGTTTGTTTGTGTAAGTAATATTTTCACCGGTCATACGCAAGGGAGTTCGGCGGAAGAAAAAGCCCAATTCCCAGCAAAAGGAGCGTATGTTTCCTCTCAAACCGGGGTTGGGAACAGAGCTCGCACCACTTCCTCAGGGAGCGGAGGCAAAAACCAGTGGTGGAAATCTTCCTTCCTCAGTTACTAGTCCAGAGGTCTAGTGAAAGCATTGGTGGTTGTAGAACTCCTCAGGTTTGAGTCATCTAGCTGCGAGGTTAACGTTTCTGACCGGGAAGAATCTTGACAACTTGCTGCTCCATGTTCTGGAACTTGTTGGACTTTTGGCGAAAAGTTTTCAGGCCAAGCAATCAAATTAACCTTTCGTTCAAGTCAGTGGACGGGATTTTCTACAGTTTGCTAAAAGGACTCAAAGTCTGGTGGTGAAGTACTCGGGGTGAATTTTCCTATTGTTTGTGAAACTGGAGCATATGAGTGTACACATCGTGCCCAGCGTGTTGAAACGGCCGCTAAACCGGTGAAAGTTACAACGGGCTTTCTTTTTGAAAATAAACGTGAAAAAGAATCGCAACTTTTCACAAACACACACACACGGAGGTAGCAAACCACTGTGTCGAAACTCCCACTTGTTTCTGGTACCACTCACTCAGTGGTGGATTAAAACTTTTCGAGGTAAGCCCTTAAGCTCCTTATTGGCAGTAGTTACTAGATTAATTAGTATGTCTATTGGTTTAGAAGTGGTGTGGGAATTTATTGCCAAAGTTTTCCCGCGGGACTCGCTTTAGCTATGAAAGATGGGATGGATTGAATTACAAGCATGCGTGCCTTCACGACATTTACCAACTCGTGTGTAGTTCGCCCCGGTCTATGGACATGGGCATAAATTCTAATCTTTCTTAATTGAACTTGAATGAAGGGTCGGTTGAAGATAAAACTCGGAAAAAAGAAATGCTGTGAAACAGAGCATTTGACCTCGCACTCGATGCTATCGCATCAGAATCTTAATCTGTCGTATCATAGGAGGCCAGAGCTAATGAAAGGACTGAAAAGTGGAGGAAAGAGCGGGATAAAAGCTATTCAACTGCGGGGGAATCTTTTTCCATCTTTTTCACTCGCTAATCTGGCATGGTTACTACAGTGGCTAGTTTTAATTAAATCTGCAAGGAGTCAAATATACTGCAGATTAGGAAGAACCTAATCCTATGCAAGATTCGGGTGGTGCCAGTGGCAAAAGCCAAGTTTCTCTTTGATCAAACACCATAACAAGAGAACAAGTACATACTAGCACTGTTACTCTTAGCTTGCAGCATAAGAGTGCCATTTAATTAACTTGACCGACAAGGTCTTGAAGCTTTTGAAAATCTGGGCCTAGCGCCATGCCGGATGCTGGTGGCTTTTAAGAAGCCTTTTAATGTCTCAAACTGGTGCTTACGACGGATAACTTGAGCTTATTTACTTTAAAGAAGCCGCCTATCTGCTTTCTTTTATTTGGGATCAGGCTGAAGAGGTTGGGAAAATGCGTTTTGAGGAGCTGGTAGATAATCTTCTTTTTTGACTGACAATGAACTTTAAGTTAAGAAGGTATACTTCCTTAAGGATACCGGAAATTGAGCCCTTGATGCTGGGTCTACGGAATCGTCTGATGATGACACGAAATTCATCAACATTGGTTCTATCACCTGAATTATAAATTCAAGTCCTGTCGATAGCTCAGCATGTTTAGGATATGATGAAAGAAACCTAGGCCAATATGTAGCAATTGCTTGCAGCGTATTGAATTGAAATTAGTTGGGGAAACTTTGCTCTTTACTTTTTTTTGCAATGAATCTTTCGGAAGGAATGGGTGGGCGAAGCCCTACGCCGTTACTAGCCGATTGACCTTAATTTTCGGCTGATCAATGTTGCTATCCTAAGCTAGTTTTACATCAACCTTGAAAGAAAATTAGGTTTGAATATTGGTGCTGGGTCTACGATGACACGAAATTCATCAACATTGGTTCTATCACCTGAATTATAAATTCAAGTCCTGTCGATAGCTCAGCATGTTTAGGATATGATGAAAGAAACTTAAGCAAATATGTAGCAATTGCTTGCAGCGTATTGAATTGAAATTAGTTGGGGACACTTTGCTCTTTACTTTTTTTTTGCAATGAATCTTTCGGATGGAATGGGTGGGCGAAGCCCTAAGCCGTTACTAGCCGATTGACCTTAATTTTCGGCTGATCAATGTAGCTATCCTAAGCTAGTTTTACATCAACCTTGAAAGAAAATTAGGTTTGAATATTGGACGGATAATCAGTTTTGTCAGTTTTATGTGCAAGGATAGAGGAAAAACTTTAACGAGAAATTACGTCCGTTGACAACATGCTTATTGTTGCTGGTATAAATAAGCAGGATACTGCTGGTACCCTGGAGCATTTCTTTGCTTGAGCAGCAGCCCGTTAAGCAACTTATTCAACGATGATTTATGCAATCTGTGCCCCAAAAACTTTCTCCGTATTAGCTACTTAAAGCACGAACGTAGTTCTCAATTCTGCTTCGTCTACCTAAACAAAAGCATTTTCAGGCTTGTTATCCGCCTTTATGTGATTCACTCTATTCTATGAGGCCATTAAACTTTCTCCTATCTGCCCACAAGATCAGGTGTTCACGGAAACAATTGAGACCAGGAGCGCATTCCTGCTTTGAACACCAATAGTGCAATTTTAGATCTCAGCTGCAAGCTTGCAATCAAGTCTAAATGAGTTCTTATTTGAGGATAATTCTTTTGCACTTGGGCCTTCCTTCAACATTTGTTTGTACCCATGTTTCAATCCTTTTAAAGTTTTAAAGTCGTTTACGCTCTCAGATCTTACACGTCAGCGTCCTTTATTTCAAATACCTGGCGTATCACGCCAGTAGGTGCCGAACCGTTTTGCATGTTCACTAGGGGCAGGGGTTAGCCTCATCAACTCTTTATGCTAACAACTTTTGCAGATTTTATCGGTCGTGCATCGTCCATCTATGAATAAAACTTAGCCTTGCTTGCCAGTCCTCCATATGACTACAGCCGATGCCTCTTACCCCTTTTTTGTGTAACAAGAGCTGATGCGTAATATCCAAAAGTTGAACTTCCTTCCCGTAAGAGAGAAACAAATTAAATCATGTTACCCACATTGCTGCCTTTCAAGAACCTTTTATAATTTCTGGTACAAAGAAAACAATCAAGTTTCGACCATCACTCAGTAATGCATCGGTCAATTCCAAATGGCTTCCTGGGATTATGAAATAAAAGGCGGAAGAGAGTAAAAGCTTCAAAGCATAAGTTTTGCTCCGTCTAACCAACAACAGACCACAGGACAATGCTGCAAACTCATATAACCTAGCTGCTTCAGAGTTGAGGCTAGAAAAAGTTTTAGCGAAAAGTAATGGAAGATCCGCTCATTCAATGGAATGATTAAAAGCAATGGGTGAAAAAAGAATGGGACGAGAGTTTCTCCTCCAAAAGCGTCTTGGAGAAGACGCAAATCAAAAAAGATAAAATCAAAGGCCCACTGTAAGTGTCATGGTCGGATTTGCTTCATGCATTCCGCCATCAAGTCTTACGAAATGCCCACCAAGACGGTACTTTTGTTTGCCGAAATGCTGATTCTTTTATACAATCGGATAAACTGTGGCCGGAAATGCCACATAGGAGCATGGGCAACATGCAGAAAGAGCAGTCAGACTTTTATCAGTGAAAACCAGCAACGTCGGAGTTTTTTGTACAGAAGCCAAAAAGAGTATCACTGAATCGGGCTTTCATTGACGCCGTGTCTGACCCTGCAGGCAGACATGGTGGCAACTGAATTTCTTGCCTGCACGGTGGTAACTTGAGCCGGAAATGCTGAGCATTAGGAAAGTTGACGTGGAGCCGTATGCCGTGTTCAACCTCGATGATTCATATCCCAAGCACGCATAAATCTCCAGTGTGGGAGATTAACTAAAGTGGTTTTTCCTTGTCGAACCATAATCCAACTTTCCGCAAGGGCTGTTTATTTAATAATGTATAAACACCGAACAAATTTGATAGGCAGGAAAAAGCCAAGTGAGCTCAACACACGGCAAATGCCGAGTTTTACTGTCCGTATGCGGTAAGTCTTTTACTATAAACTCAAGGATCCTTGAGTGTCTGAAAAGCAAATTTTGTTGTAAACTTCATCCTGTTTATTTACCCTGCATCCTTCAACTTCCTCTTGCTTGCAGATGTGCATCGAAATGTGCATGCTCTGATGCTCAAGTTACAGGAAAAACTCGTTCTATAGCAAATCAAGCATTGCAGTAAAATATCTGACATCGGTAGGGTAACTCGACCAAAACTTGTGCGGATGAATACAAAGTAATGTGTTTGTAAATTATTTCGGCATAGTTTGATCGGAAGTGTTGACTTGTTCCATAAATTCCAAGTTTTTATAGCTCTGATGCATTAAACGCGGAAAAAAGTGATTTCAGAGCCGTTTCGGTCGCACCTCTGCAACAAAATGTATCCTCAAAGACTTTAAAAATAAAGAAAATGCATCATACTGTCAGCTGAGCCTCGAATCAATAATCAATACTTTCCAAATTTCAGTAACCTTTATAGAGTTTGAGTCACGTGTATTTCTTTCCGTTTGAGATTTAGTCCCGATGAACCGTTACTCCTGTAGTACCGACTTGAAGCTGTAAAATTTTCTCAGCCAGTGCCCTCATGAAGGCTTGGTCGTGTATTCTGTCGAAGCTGTTACTGACATAGGAAAAATTCAAGCTCCCTGGATCAAGTCACGGATGCATTCTTGCAGAGTTCAAATCCTTCGGAAGAAATCGAATTGCAGGCTTGATGAATGCCGGGGTTATTGCTCCTAAACAAGGAATTGGCGATTCAGACATGACAAACACTATAAAGTTTAATAGTTATTGTACACCCGGTCGGTAAGGTTCGCTCCGTCAGCTGCCAGCTTGCTGTTACCGAGTACGAAAGTAAGTAAACGGTACGAGGGCTGGAGTGAAAGTCGTGTGAAAGTTGGGGGAAATTCCGTTTCCTCGATTCCGGTTTCGACTTCCTTCCTTCAGTTCCTAGCGGACACAATCATGAAAATCATGAAAACATATAATAACAGTAATAACAGGCCCATAAAATCCGCCATTGTATTTGCTGATTTGTCATTGGCATCGAATATCCGTGTTCTGGAAAAATATTTAATCCCTTATACAACATGCGAGTTCCTCTGACAAAGACGTTAGCATTAAGGATTGCAATATAGCAACATCTCTCTAATCTTGGATTTTCCTCTGGGAACCGCTCATCTACCTGATTCGTGCTGCGAATTCTACGAATGTTTGCGAAATCGTCCCAATATCAACTCTCTTCAGATCTCAGTAGAAAGCACGCTTCAAGGGGATCTAGAGTCGTATTACTTTAATGGCGTATAATCACGTGTTTGCCGAATCCGGAAGACGGTAATGTTACACAACCTTGGAGTTTTTCAGCGACAGTGCAATGTCTTTATGCACAATGTTTGACATTTGCAGTCGATTTACTTGTTTCTTTGCTAACTTCTTGTGAAATACATGAATCATAAGTACTTTTGCAACATCTTATACGTACACACAGCCTATTTGAATTTACAAACTTTTTCTGCCGGATTTCCTTCCATCAATGATACACCAGCATGTGCCCTTCCTCTTCCACCAGGACCACTCACAATTTTTAGTTCCGCAGTTCCGGATGATTTATCCGAAATTCTGAAATGATAATGACCGTTGTAACGACCTTTTCCTCACGTTTTTCTCATGTTCATGACGATGAAAACGTTTAATGACTGTAATACAAAGTTTCCATCAGTGTAGATTTAAGCAACGATCAAAAGAAAACTTTCTCGCGGCTGGAGAAAGGAGCTGGCATCAGTCAGCTATACGCCCAACTGTAGAGAAAGCTACTCCCCCCCTCAACCAAGGACTTCCTCCCCTTGCTCCAGGCATGGAACCAAGTTAGGCATACCCCCAAGTGCTTCAACCCAATATTTTTGCAGATACAATGGCAGAATTTTAATTGCTAATTTCATTTATTTTCATTGTTCAGTATGTAAGTTTTCATAGTACAAAAGCAGTTGATCCGGTTCAACATCACGCTTCACTACGTTTAATGGCGGTAATTGTGCCCTTTGCTCGGCTTCTCTACGCCCCCAGAAAGATAGTTTAGCTCAAATGACAACTGCTCCTTTCTTGTGGTTGGCACCGTTACCGAGGGAGGATGGAACCGCGGGAACGGAAGGATTCAGGACATCCTCTCACAAGTCGGGTAACCTGAGAGCGAGAGTGGGCTTAAATCTCCCGGGATATTATAAACTGGCTGAAATGGCGTTCATATAGGAAATTAATAATGTGTTCCTAAGCTACAAGGCGCTGTGGCTCAACCGCCTCGAAAATAAATGAACCGTAAGAAAGTGAAATCCAAATCCGCAAGTAATGAATCATTTTCAGCATTGGCTGTCTGAGGTGCGGCGTCGTGTTACGCACCACGTGAAAACGTTCTTGGCTTTTACCAAGAGGAAGCAAGGAGAAAGTTGGCGGATTCCGTCTCTTTGAATACAATTTACATGTGACGAAAATGAGGATGTGGGACTGGAGCACTGATTCCAGCTAACAAGTGTGTCGCATACTCATTTTGGTGGCTCTAAATTCCTGCATATGATGCACGAATAGACAGCTAAGCTTGGCAAGCCATTATAGGCATACTTTTAGGGTTTTTTTGCTTTTCCTTTGTTCTTGGCAAGGGACACAGGCGAGTGAGCGGACACAGAGCCGTTTTGTAATTCAAAGATAATGAAAATTTTTTACAAGCCGGGGGGAGGGGGTGAGGCGGGAAACTGTTTCACAGATTATGGCGATTTTATCCGCTCGAGTCACAGAATTGCCATGATGTCACAACATAATGTAGTACAATTTAATCTTTTCACGCTTAAATAAAATTTGGCCCTTGGTATTCCCGCTTTATATTGCCACAGCCGCTTTAACCCAAGGCGTCGGACCGTGAAAGTGCTGCAGCACTGAGCGTGTAATACTAAAAGAACGTCTATTTTCTGCTCTTTCGGGGTATCGTTCTGGGAGCAAAGAGTACAAAGTTATTTAAAAATTCAAAGTCTCGAGTCTGCAGATCTGAGGATTCTGAAAGAAACACAATAAAATCGACTTTGCAGCCTTACTCCGTGGATTTTGTAAAAAAAAAATCTGACTGCTGCAGCTCCAGTAAAGTATTTCAGCATCTTTCTCATATAAATTACAAGAGCCTCGTCATGAAAAAAGAATCGCCGCAGCTTTGCTGGCACACAATCTAAAAAAATAATGAATATTTTAAAGGCTCAGGCGTGCCAGAATCCCAGATTGATAAATGCAAGAGCTAGAAAGGATCAAGAGAACAAACGTTGATGTCTGATAGTCAGTTTTTTACTTGCCGTGAATATTTTATGCGAAAAACGGTATGAACTAAAAGCATTTCAAGATTTGCCTTTTCACTCCCTGCTGGGCTCTTCCCTTATCGAGAACTTGTACACAAGCCTATAAGAAAAGGTGGAGGATTGCGAAACCTTGAGCTTTACAGTGGTTACGGCGTGCAGCCTCTTGTAGTTGCCGCTTTCTCAAGAAAAGTAAAACGTAACCGTTGGCAAACGCCATGCTACGTGCGAGTCCCCTGGTGGTGGTACAACTGTTTGGGGCTAAATGCAACTTAATATTTAATTTTGAGAATTCAAGCACAGCTGGAATTCATCTTGTCCTTAGGGAAGGACGTAAACCGCCACTTTCACTCTAGTAAGCAACTGCTTTCCAGTCGCAGGTTCATCCAACAACTTTTCATTATCGGGAGACCTTGAAGTTGTAAAAACCGGTTGGTTTTACGGCGAATAATACAACTATCAAATATTTCACCGGATGATAACATCAGCTGCAACGTTTAACGACCAGATTACAGAACTAGGGCAATGATGCTATCTTTACCAAGGAGTGTTTCAAAACCTTGGGCTTGGAGCTTTTCTAGAAATGTGTTGTTTACCCACTCGTTATATTTAGACCCAGCAGTGGAGCAATCATGAGAGATCTGTGGCAAAATAGAAAGGTGGGCTTTTCTTCCGCCAGATTACCGGCATAAATTTTCTCCTATCGCGTTACCTGAGGCTGTGCTTTTGAGCAGTTTATACTGATGGAAAGATTGAGTAACTTGTTTTGAAACATGGTCTTCCTCACAAGTTTGGACTGTATTGAGGTAAATTACCGGATTGAAAAATAACAAAGATGCAAAAGTTTGTCTGTGAGAACATAGTCATCACTCCAAAAACACTAGGGCTTTTAGACCGGGTTCATCTTCCCGGTAAGGGCTCAACTCAAACCTCAAAGGCACATATTGTTCCCTTGAAAACTTTTCAAAACTACAATAGGCATAGAGACCAACCTGCTTCATAAACAACAGATTTTAAAGGGAGTTTGCTCCCTTTCATGTTATTTGCTCTTCAGTTTAGGAAAAACTTCAAGGTTCATGATTGACGGCTGGTAGATCAAAGTAAATAAAGCATGTGACTTTCTCTTCATACGTAAGACTGGCAAAAGGCACAACAACCACCTCATACGTATACATTACGTAAAATGGGCCTTACTGATCGAAGGAAACTTTTTTTTACTAAGGATTGTCTAAAATTGTATAGGCTTAAGTTTCGCATGGCAGTTGCTAGAGTAACAGACTAGTGTCTACGTCACGTATTCTGATGATGGCTGCAAAATTTTTGCCTATTACTTCTGTTGCCTAGGATAAAAGTGATA
>VRMD01001752.1:0-15556 GCA_009872375.1 Sminthurides bifidus | reverse complement strand
TTTCGCACTCCCTCGGCAATTCCCACTTCCCCAATCGTCGTCTTTACCCTTTCCTACCTCCGCCCAGCCTATCTTCCGCCTTTTGCCTTCTTTTGCGAAAGTAGACCACTTCCACCTGGTGAAAGTACGGAAGACGAGCCGTGTATTTCGCCACCTTAGTAATACATCTTACGACCCAAAGGAACTGGAATCTCGAACAGTAGCACATTTGACCTGGTAAAACACACAGCCACGTGATAGGGAAAGCCGAATGTTTACCACAGTTTAAAATCTGGTGAAAAACAGCCCGTCTGCCTCTAAGCATTTGTGGCTAGATACATTATCGTTGCACAGACTACATACCCAACCGGAAGAGCCACTTCCGGAAGAACATTTCCCCTGTTCCAACGTCTCTAATAGTGGCTGGTGCAAATCAGCAGCTTCATTCTCCCACAAGCCTTACATAAACATGCATCAAAGAAAGTAAGGCGCAAGTCGCAAAATAATTTCGGACCATGTATTTACAAAGGTTGCGACCACAGGGAGATGCAACCACAACGTTTTCTTCACGTTCCTTGACTCAACACCCTGCTCGTACAGCGTATCTACTGCACATGAACGTTATGTAGCCGTAATGCAATTAGGATCTAATGACTCGTCAATTTGTGCGAAACATTATAAGCACACTTGAGAAATGGGAGGTGGGCGTTTTTTTTTCCACCAGAAATCAACTCCTGAGCTTTACACTCCAGGGGCACGGCAAACTCCATGTTTCAAGTGAAGATGGTGGAAAATTATGGGGGATAGTGCCATTATCCCGATTGTCGTAATCTGTACAGAAGGCTGAACAAATGCGAAGGAGGTTGATGCGGCTATAAAATTCCTCTGTATTTTCCCTCAGGAGGGTAACGGAACCTGGTTGTTGATAGATAGGCCGAGGGCCAAGATGCATGGGTGTATTTCACGAGCGAATTTCTCCCATCCAGAAGCCCTACTGGCTAAAAGCCTATTTGCTGGGCTTTCTCCTAAGTCGCCACTGAGTAGAGTGGAATGCCCATGCTTGGCTATGCAAAAGCCCGCATTTGGCGAGAAACCCCCTTAGTCCAAGCCAGCTCTCGGTGAAAGCGGTCAGAGACTTTAGGAGCGGCAGTTGAAAGCGGCCTTTAAATACGTTCAGAGTGAGCACGTTTCAACTTCATCAACGTGGACAAAAAGCAGTGTGGCTTTAATCCAGTGTAAAGTTTTATCACTCAAAGGACAACAACCAACTCAATAAGTTGACAAAACACAGGTGAAAGTATACTACGAGAGGGAAAAGTTCAAAGCCACTTCTTCCACCGGCTCGATTGTGTTTTAAAATTCCCTGACTTGAGCCTGTTTTCGCGGGGGAGATAACGTTTGAAAGAGGAGACTTGAATGTCTTTTAGTCATCCACTCTGAAATAACTTATTTATTTAGGCTGGTACTGAGCCTTCTAGTAAGCAAGATTTACAAGACGGGAGTGGGAGCACGGCTTTGAAAGACGGATCTGGTGTGGGAGCTTCTGCGAATCCCAATTCAAGTAGTAGCAGTGCCAAAGAAGCTTTCAGAGAACGAAAAATGTCAGTGTCTAGCAACGCCACCATGAAGTCCAAGTGGATGAAGGCTTTCCGGAGCTTGAAGGTTCCGCAGGGTTCAAGTTCGCCGTCCAAGGAAACGGAGAAGTAAGTCTTTCTTAAGAATTTCTATTTTCGTGGCCCAAAACTAAAGAGCTTTATTTCAACCAAAAGAATATTCCACAAAAGCATCAAAAAATTTTATTCTTCTATATAAATGTTCCGCCCATTTATAAATCCGTCCAAATGCCTCCAAAACGGTGGACGGTGTTTCACTAGCCATAAATTTTGCGAAGCATCATCACATGTTTCGTAATTTCTTACGTGTCGTCCATATTATCTTTCTGAATGTATACATTTCATATGGGAATGCGATCATTTTTTGCTATGCTGTTCTGTATTCGTCCTATACTATATATTCGTTACATTCATTTGAGACTAACATATGTACGTATGTTTGGTCAAACTTTATATAATTCTTGCTTTCTCTCTAATAATTACAATAATTTGGCCGCTTGGCGAGACGACGAAATCCGAGAAAAAGAACCAAATGTTCTATGCCGTCACCGCCATAATGATGATGAGGTACCTTTTCTCTCTTTCTAAATTTAACAAAACACTAAAACAGTCCGTACAGTAAAGGTGTCTGTGTTCTGCCTTCAGTATTAACTAAAGCACATTCTCACTTCTTCTCTGGTAGTAGCCTCTCGAAAGCTCTAGAAAGTTCCGAAGAAAAATTCCAGCTATATTGCTCATGTATAATAGCAGTTTCCACAAACCCCTTTAACGTCTAACGAGCAATTTTTTATACTAAACTATAACTAGTTTAGCTTTCATGGACTCCTTCTAGAAACTTTTACATTTTGACCCTCGACTTACTTTAAAAGACCATCAAATATCGACTTTGACAGTGGTGTCTAACAGTGTAGTGGTTCCTGTGTAAATTTTCCTCTTATGACGTAGTCTATTCTCGAAAGTCAAATCCGCTGTTCATTCGGCTATTGAAACTGTCTCTTAAACTCTCCCTGAAGTTGAACGCAGTTAGAGTTGAAAATGACCGTATAAATTGCCCTGGATCGGTAATTTTGAATTACAAAATTACAGAAATATTCCATCCACCGATTGAAAATAAACTTTGTTCCCCTTTGTGTGATTGTCATGAACGTTGACCTTTGATTTCCCCACTGATGGACTTTTACCGATTTACCAACCTGGTGTAATTTAATCCTCCATTTCGAGTAATATGTACCTCTGTAACAAAAACTCCTCCTACCCTGCCTATACATTTAACCTTGCTCGGATTTCTACGGAATGGTTTTTTCATCTGTTCTGAAAACTTTTGGATTTTGACTTTTGTTTTCCTTTGCAGAGACGCGTTTTGGTATGGCGTGCATCTTTTTTACTCGATTTGGAAAAAAGCCGATAAACTTGGCAAGCTTTTCATATGCAAAACGCTTTCCCTCTTGTCGTTGAACAATTTCATTTTAGTATTTGTCCTTGCTCTAATGTCAGCTCTAGTGTAACTGCCTCTCCATCAAAGCTTAATAGGTTTGAGGCAGAGGTTGTAGACTGGATTTATTTACGAACCCTCTTTGCAAAGTTCAAGTAGCAAAGCGCTTTTGCACATTCACCCAGCAACTTTTCACATTACACTGTTACTAATGCTTAAGGTTATTGCATCGATCTGCTTGATTTCGGAGTACTGACTGGCGGAATGCACTTGTCTTGTCAGGTTTAGCTCTGACCCTGAAAGTGAAAGCCTGTTTTAAATTCTAAAGCAAGTATGCGGGTTTCACAAAACCGTCGCTGCATGTGTCCCTCAAAGTGGTGTAGTTCCAGTTGACCATCACCTGCTAATCAAAGAAGGTTTTGCATGTTACCTGTCGTGCAGTAGCTTCAGACGACAATTGACGCTTAACAAACTTACTGCTAATGTTCGTTATTAGCATTAACCTCTTTTGACACTAGTAGAATTTGATTCTGAAATGAGCTAATACTTTCGCTAATGATTGCGTATTGATTAGTAGCTTTTCATTCAAATCTTTTGGTATTTAGTGCATTTAGACTTCAATCTTCTCGAAACATCTCAGCTTTTCGCAAAGACTCACGCTTGATTTTATCGAATCAACCGGTCAGACACTCCAGCCGGGTTGCTGACATTTAGCTTTCTTACCGCTTATTACTTAAGATTTAAAGGCTATCAGCTGGCATTTCGCTGACTATTGCCAGCTGCTTGACTATCTTCTACTTCACAACGCTTTACTTAACTACGCTTTCGCAATTGAATTGCACCAAAGGCACGTTCAATAAGAACGTCACGGAACACGTTCCTCCTGCCAGTTAGCATTGCAGCATTAGAACCGCGGCGGGACCGCCATGGTCAAGTCAAAAGCTTGCGGTTCATTGCACTTATGCACAATTTAATGAACCTGAATCGTGTTTAGATGCATTTAACCCCGTTCCTCATGAGCACCGCCTCATCATCTGAATCATATGATCATGCTTGTTGAAATCCCATGTAGGAAAAACGGCAAGGACAAGGACAAAACACTCGAATCCTTTCAGATATTCGAGAACCACATCTTCCAAGAATACACTTACAAGAAGATCACGCCATGTGATATTTGTTCTCAAGTATTAAGAGGTAAGTTTCCTGGTAATTTCATTCTTTGTAGTCAAGGAAACTACTTTTTTTCTTCGCTCTTATCCCGCTGGGTTGTCACCATCCACCACACAAATGCCCCGTTTCCAAGTAACGAAATTTCCTTATTTTATTCCCTTCCTCGCCCACAGAAGGTAGTTTTGTGCAATAGTATTTGATTTGAAAAAGCTACCGGGAAAAGACCCAAGACCAATCTACATTCTTTACCCGCCCACAAGTTAACGAGACGGGCTTTCGAGTTCATGTTCATGTTGGCAAAACTTGCTGTCAGACTTGAGAAAATGCATAGAAAAAGTTTTGGCAAGCCTCATGTCACTCGTCGTATATTTGAGCGGAAAAGCTCTCCAACCTGGTGGAATAAAACAAGGTCGTCTTAAGCTACTCAAGGAAGGAGCTTTCACCAAAATAATGAGACCACATCCAATATCTGGGATTGAGAGCTTCATCTTTCAAGAGATACTTACTAAATATAGTAGAGATGACGACAATGTAATGCTGAGACCTGAAACTGGGATCCAAATCCCACAAAGTAGGGGACACGAGAGAGAGAGAGAAAGGATTTTGCCAACTTGTATCTTTTTCCAGGAATGAAACTTTCCTTGACAACAGGTTAAGTCGGCACTACGTTTCTCCACCGTGTCTGATACTAATAAGAAGAGAATGGGGTTGGCTATTTGATGCTGTGTATTGTAAGAATTTGTGTATTTATAAAAGCTCTCGTGGTAGCTTTTCACATACTCTTAAAGGAAGTGAGCGTCTAACGTCTTGCAACCCTTGGGCATTTCGACACAAATATCACATCCAATCAGTGACACGCCTTATCCGTAAATTCAAGCATGCTAACGAGTTTTAAAGACCAGGCTTTGCTTCAAATCAGGTAAGATGGCTCAAAGGTAGGCTGTGGTGGCAATGGTAAATACCGCAATAAAGTATAGGAAAGTTTCTTTTAGAAACTTAAGCTAGATGGCCTTAAGAAATAAACAAAAGTCTCTTCTTACGATAGGAAAGGTCTCTTCTTCCAGCAGAAAATCAGACAGAAAATTTTGCAGGGAGCAAAATGCATATCTCTGGCACTGTTACGTAACATCGTTAGCGTTGGGTCCTACATAGAAGATAACGGTTCTTAATTGAATGTCAGGCGTACTAAATGTTTAATTAGAGGTGCCTCAACATAGCGGTAACAAATGCGCGAGCTATTGTAAAACTACGAAGACGTTCAACTTTCATATACGGGTATGTGGTAGTCCGGAAACACAGCTTTCTGGTCTTCTGAAACTGAGGAAATGACTTGAAGTGGCTGCCATCGAGTCATTCGTCCTTTTCTAACCATTGAATTCTGCTATTCCAACCATTTTAGTTTTAGGCCTGTACATGAATCAGTTAAATCTTGTAGGAAACAGATAGAGGAATTCATCTCAATCCGCCTAACCTTGATCGAATCTGAGCCAGACTCCGTCCACGTGCCAAATCATCACCAACCTGCCTTGTCTCACGTCTCATCTTCCTGCCCCCCCAGCCGTCAATACAACTCGACAACAACCTGACTGTCCTCCTGCCTTCCTTTCTTTCTAAATATGTGTCATCTCTAGATGAAGATTGAAAGGGTGTGCGCTGTCCTTATTTCTGAAATGAGTCACAGAAAGCTTTTGTTTCCTTGATTCATCCCCAGAATTTCTTGGCAGAGTGCCTCCGCCTCAGTTTTTGCGATTTCGTAGTCTCTCAATCCTCTTTTTTTCCCACAGGTCATACGAAGCAGGGCTTACGTTGCCGTTTGTGCAAATTGAACGTGCACGTAGACTGTCAGGAGAAAGTGAGCAAATGTTTGCCGAAAACTCTGCCTTCTGCGTCGTCAAAAGTCCACAAGCGAACTTGAGACCAGGATCCATCAGCAAGCTCAAGATCAGCAAGGACGGGATGACGAAGAGGACAAAAGTGAGTGGACCACATACATCCTTTGAAAACCCTCATTACTTTTCCCGTACAAGGGATACAATCCTCCCTCAACCCCCCTCCCTTGAAACACGATCGCATAATGACTTTTATGATGATGATTCTGGAATTTCGCCTCTTGTTTCCTCCCACGACACTGTACACATTCCGTAATTTCACCACATCGGAAATTTCAGAGTCAGGAGAAGGAAGCCAATCAGGCCGAGGACCAGATGAGCCGGATTTGATATACCAGGTTCTGAAACAAGCCACGGATATGAAAAAACCGGGCGGAAGCAGCAGCGGATCTGGAAATGGCATTCATGGCTCATCTCAAACTATTTACTCGCAACACGACGTCACCTCAAGCTCGGGGGGTCATCGACGATCCAATCCCACGGTGAACATTGTGAGTCAGAGTGGAAGTGGGGGGCTGGCCACAAGCTCCGGAAGCACGACTCCCGGAGCTGCAGGAGCTGCTCAGGCCCTCATTAACCAATCGTCATCAGGTAAAGCTGACGTGACTTAGCTGGGATTTCTAGCGGATTTCAACTCATTACAATGATCGTCATTTCTTTTTATTAGCCAAGACTTTTTGTACTCAAACTGTAAATACCGGGGGCATTAGTTCACTCCGGGGGAAATCCTCCGATAATTAGTGCGAGCATCGAAATAAATTAGCGTAGCTCTCGCAGTTCCTCTTCTGCAATGCTATCAAATGTAGAAAATTTCGTAGACCTCGCTCCGGCGAACCTCCAGGTTTGACAATTAGTGCGGATTAGTATCGGTACACCAACAGTAGGATTCTCACCAGCAACCATTAGAGTCCTATAGTCAGTGCAGTGTATGTAATAATTAGACGACTTGCCCTGTTGGTTTTTAGCCTCCGCCGCACCACCGCTCATCCCTGTCCCGGATTGAGAGCAGAGATGTGCCGTGGTCGGTGTGGGCTTTAGAGATTTTATGGAGAAAGTACAGTAGTCCCGCGGTTCAACAACATGTGGATGCATGTGAGTATAATTGAATGCATACAGGAACCACACGATCCCGTACGAGTGAACAACGAAGAGATAGTTACGCGAGCTATAAGAGCGTTTCCGCTGACCCAGGGACCACCAACACCACCACGACCCCTAGTTTACTCCGACCTCCAGCCAAGCCGAGATGTATCTCTCTTCCAGAAACTCCCTGCAGTACAGTTATTTTATAATCATTGCCTTTGAAATTTTATACGCCTTGGTGTCTCAAGCTTTGTCATGTCCCGTTTTCTCTTTCTCTCTTCTTCATCTTCGTCTCTTCTCTCTTTCTCTCTTTTAGTTAGTTAGTCGAAACTATTATGCTGTTTTTATATAGAACTGTCGTGGGTTGTTGTGATAATTGGCCTTAATAGAAAAGCCGCGTACTCTTTCTTTCAGCTCTTTCCTTTTCAATTCGCGTAGGCTGCAGGTCGTCAGTCTTTCCATCTTTTATATACTGCTTGCTGTTTGATGCAATAACAAGGAATTCATATCCATTTTTCCCGGGTCGTTGGCTCCTGTATATTGAATAATTTCAGTCAGGCTTCCCGCCGCGTCCTCTCCAAAGTTTCTTCCAGTCGTTAACCAATTTCTCACACATATCGCGTAAGCCGGGGCCCTCATGTAGATCAGGGAAGCGGAACAAACTAGGAGATGTGACCTTAGCTGTGATTGGTTACTTAGTTTGAACGTAATGCATACGTGAATTGAAGGAATCCCTCCAGAATTTACAAAGAAAGGCGGATACAGACAGCATTCTATGGACATGACATCATCAAGTGTCTTGCGGCTTCACAAGTCGTTAGAACATCGACACTTTTTTAAATGAAATCGCTTCGTTTTGACGACACAAACATGGCGACTAAAAAACTTAGGTCTTTACATTACAAGCCCTGGAATTTTATATCAGCGAATTATTAGAATAGTAACGGGCTAATTAACATATTTGTGACAATCCACGCTACCAGTGTCACAAACTCAGCTTTCACACCTTCAATATAACCCTCAACCTCTACGGATTTAGAGTTAGAGCAGGAGAGTATCACCTGCACAAATGGAACGTTCCACTTTACATACACTGATAGGTTGTACAGCTAACGGTATTAAAAACGTTATTCGTAACTTCAGGTCACTTGTCTTGTACCATAAGAGTGAACTCACCTCTTGTAAGGAATTTAACTGTATCATTACAAGTAATTAGCAGTCGATTATATGGTTGCAGTTTGGAGATTGACCCGGTACAAAGTAACTGTAGTCACAAATTCTAATTCGTTGCTAATGGTTGAACATACAGTAACTTGGGCTTGATTGGTTGAATTGAACGTGTTGCTATGTAGTGTGGATTTTTGGACTAAATCAAGTTGTCAGACCACATGTGTGAGATCAAGTCTCACACGGCGTTTGACAGCGGAACTAATGTAACATTTGGCTGGTAAAGCACCAGGGAATGTGTGTAACCCGTTGCTATTTTACCATTTTTATAGCTCCTCACAGTCCTCGACGACGGAAATTGGACCTCCGTATGAAAAGCTTTTCCTTGGATTCACCAGAATCCACTGAACATGCACAAAGAAGGCGATATGCTCACGGAAGCCATTCGACATCACACAGCCAATTGTAAAATATGAATCAGTATATAATATCAATTTTCACAAACTTTTCATGTCCCCTTTCTCAATTCCCACTTTGTTTATCATCTACACCTCGTTCAAATCGTGTTTTTTACACTAGTGTTGCATTGCCATTCTTTCTTTTCTCTCCGTCTTCTTTTTTCTTTGTTTGTGAAGGCTCTTTGGGTTTTGTGAACATTTCCTTCTGTGTACTACGTACAAGGTTTTAACAATCGAGCTTTTTTTTGCGTTTTCTGTATTTCACTCTTTTCTATATACGATTCCGCAAATATTTCAAATGTCATCTTTCTGTGGTGAAGAAAGCAGGAGGGTAATCCCTGAACACGGTAGGAGATTTCTAATCGAGCTTTTTTTGCGTTTTCTGTATTTCACTCTTTTCTATATACGATTCCGCAAATATTTCAAATGTCATCTTTCTGTGGTGAAGAAAGCAGGAGGGTAATCCCTGAACACGGTAGGAGATTTCATTCCTTGCACAGACTTGGAAATGCAACTCCTTTTGTAGAATGTCGCAGTCACGTTTCTTCTCTATTATAATGGCAAACAAATCAATTACACCTCCTTTAACGCATACAAGCTGTACTCCCAGTTCGATGTCCCTGCAAGTTTCACGTTCCAGAAAAGTCGTAAATGAAAGAAAATCCTGTCTCTGTTTTCGCTCATCGCCTTCTTTCTTGCACGATGACCTCTTCACCACTGCCCTCAATTTTATACAAAGGAATGACATAATTAAGATCTAGCAGTAACTGTAGAAGGGATTCAAACACCTGTCTCTCATAGCCCTTAAGTCCTCGTCGTAGCTGTAACTATAGTAGTGCCCCTGTATGGAATCCACTACCTGTAAATATGCGTATATGCAGTAACTTTCACTTCAGTTTTACCGTGTAGCGAAAATTGCTCTTTTGCACATTCCTTGGGCACATTGAGGAATTTCAACTCCTTGTAGGTATTTAGAAGCAATTAGAAGAATACCTCACAGCCTTCAAGTAGCCTTAGCCGTCCATAAAGTTGTAGATTTTTAGCATCGTTTTTGATTCAGTCGTTATTTGCAAGCTCCAATAGCAAAAATCCCTGGAAAAGTAGACGCTTCGTATCGATGACCCAGTTCTACAACCCTGTCCTCTGTAAAGTCACCCACAAGAGTAATTTGTGCTTCATCTGCTCTCATACCCGTTCCTAATTGGACTTGTCAAGAATTAACTTGATGATTACTGAAACCTGTGCCATGCAGCAATTCATGTGATTTTTAGCTTTAGTAATAATGAAGAATGGCACCGTGTGCCAATGTATGTCTGCATGGCATGTTCACCAACCATGGTTTGCTCAACCCAATGGTGGCAACTAACCGTCGTCATGTGCCTGTCCATGCCCTTGCCAATATGGGAATTTTCGCTGAAATGCAAATATTTACTGATGCGATTAATAGATTATGCCATCTTTCATCGTCTTAATTCACTTAATATCTCGCAAATAAGTGCACTGGCATGACCATCCCACCGACCCTCTTTCATAGCCTGACCTATCTAAGACTAATCGACTTAGAGTTGAAGGGCATAAACCATAAAGGCCTTTCCCAATCATTTTCATTTTGTTGGCACTTTAACAGCATTTTTTGTGTGTTATAAATCGTGTATGTAATGCAAGCCTTTCAGTTTTGTCTGTTCGATGCATTGCATGAGATTCGTGGTTTTTCCATGTTTTGATTTCTAAACTTGTCTACTGTATTTTTTCCGTTACCTCGTGTCTTCTACAATCTCTTACTTCACCTGTACTATTTTTTTCTGCTTTTAATTTCATTGACCATGCTACTGAAAGCTACAGTGAAAGCTTCAAGAGCCTCCTCCTTACTTCATGTAACTCATGTTCATGGTCAAGTGTTGTTGGAATGGAAAGCTTTTTTGTTTTCAGCAAACGTTTCAAGGACTACCACTTACTAAAGCGCTGTGTTTCTGTGTGTTTTGTGGTGCTGATTTGCAGATTGGAAGCTTTCGTATTATGTAAGTACGGAGGATGAGGAAGGAGAGTTGAATCACATGGAGGAGACCTCGACCTCCCGCAGTGACCATTATCAGTATCATAATTACGGGATGGTGCATTCCAAATCCGCCAATGTTAATCCAACTCATTCCTACAGTAATACGAATCTGAAACGTGCTCAAACACCACCTTCTTCTTTGCTCACTACAGCTGCTCACTCTGACTCCCTCTACTCACAGAAAAGCAATCAATTACCATCTCCATCCTATGCTTCTCTAAACCATTTCGGTACAGGAGCATATTCATTCCAATTATTCTTTTTCTCCAAAGACAAAAATATTCAATTTCCTGTAGTAGTTCTTCCAGTAGATTGTCAAGTAGTCGGCCCTTTCGTACTTGTAGTTACTGGAGCAAATCTCAGTTAAAAGCTGTAGTTTAGAGCTGAGCGCATTAGTCAACATGAAGGAGAAAGTTACGATTCATCATCATGAGGTTCCAGAGATTCCTTATTGCTACATAAGAAGGATGTTATAAAGCAGTTTGCATTACAACTTTCTCTTAAGACAGGTCAGCTAGGGAAGTATCGTGTCCCAAGTATAATGTCCTCCTGTACTTTTTCTACGCTTGACGTCCTTCACCCGATCCTTGCAGGCTTCCAAGAACATGCTAACGTGTGGCTTTGTCACTCTTTTCTAAGTTGACGCATTTTTAGCCATTGTCACTAACACACAGGATGATTTGTTTTGTATAACCTTTGCCTTTTACTGTTCTGACGAAAAAAGTTGCCTTGAACGTAAGTTTTGCTTCTAATTCTAATCAGCCAGTGATTCTGTGCTCTTTGTTGCGTGAAGTGTCCGTTCATTTTCGTAAGAGTTTCAGTTAATAGCGTCTGGCAGCTCTGCCAAAGGTATCTTTTAGGTGCGACTAACTCTTAATTCCCTCTTTTAATTGTTTTTAACCATAGGTTACATGATTAATGTACTGACTATTGACTAACCAACTAACACAGTTAGAAATTGTGCTATATCAAACTGTTCTTCAAGTCGCGCCTGTCGTCTCTCTCTTGTGTCCTTATCCATGATATGGAATGCCCCTTGAAGGATTTCTGACTTGTGTGAAAAAAAAGTTAATGGGATTTCATCCAAATTTTCAGCTCCATCAAGCCCCGTGCACAATCGCCGAACGCTACTCAGTACGAGGAACGTGCGCATGAGTTCCGTGGAATTGCCGGATGAGAATGACAAGTCTTTTATCTTCGGCAAGTACCTCACCATGTCCGTCTCCAGTGAGTAGTGCTTCCGTCGTAGACAAGTAGTGGTTGTTGGACGTTGCATTTTTCATTTCCAGTAGAACGTTCCCCTACCTGTGCAGCTAAACCTGAAGTTAATTGAGATGGTCCTCATATTTTTCCTACAACTTGTTTACAGAAACCTCATCGGTTGCTGCCCACGAACCTCTACGTTGTCCTTTACATGTTCAAGGCGAGGCATCCTGACGAATTGGATTTAAAGTACGGTATTTTCTTGCTTCGGTGTAAAAATGATTTCGGACTTCCTGTTTTATCTTTTGTTGTTCGTCAATCTGAGAGACAGCTAGGGCAAACCACAGGTCCTGCAGAACATTCCTTTAGGAAACTCTGCTCTATTGCAGGGCTGGCTACAAAGTGACGGTGACTGACACCACAGATCCGGACTGGTGGCAGGGTAAATGTTTCGGTCGAATCGGGTATTTTCCATCCAAGTACGTGACCAAGTTGCAACCGGGAGAGAAACCGCTACAGGTCACTCACAATTTGCAAGTTACTGACGGTGCTGAAAACGGGTTGAAACTTTTGCGGGATCAAGTAAGTCTGTCATCCGAGCTTTCTATCTAGTAACCGCAATCGCAGTCAATGAGCCTCCGCCGACTTTGATTTACATTGCGGTTATGTTCAATGCCCGATGTAAATGCTACAAATGTTATATGTGCATGGCCCCCTACCATCAGTTTTGGTTCCAAGAATACTAAGTATTGACTTTGTGTGTATTTCTCAGATTGTAATACAAATCGGCGAAGAGTTGGATGGAATGGTAACAATCCGAAACGGGGACAATAAACAGGGTATCTGCCCACTCAAGTATTTACAAGAAGTCTAATAAGAAATCAAGAATTACATACTTGGAACTATTTCTCCGTGGATTTTCACTTCAGCGAACTTCAATAAGTTAAAACAGGGCTTTAATATCAATAAAACTTGCCACCTTTTATCTTCAATAGCTCATTCGCATTTTGTCACTCGTCTTCTTCAACAATTACCTAACCATCCATAGCATGTAAAGCAATGAACCTTGGTTCCCTTATGTATGTACTTTATCAAGCAACCAAAGGTCATTCTCATTCCTCCTGGACTTGTTTACATAGCTAGGTCAGAGACCATGTGTACCTTTCCTGTCTAGCGTTTATGGTTGTCAGTATAGAGCAATGATAAATTAGTGCTAAATAATTCATTGTAATATAGTTTGTCATTTCATGCCCGAAATGAAATGAGTAATAGGTGCCACTTCTAACATTGTATTAGCTCTTTTAAAGTTCTTACTTCATTGCTCGGATAAGTTAAAAATAAGTACATTTCAAGTCCATCTTGGTGCACTCCTTACACTCGGTCAGGTACCTTCACCTGGTGCTACAAATAATTCAATTTTACACTTTCTCTCATTGCTCCATGAACACTACTTTCACTACCGCTTCAGAATCTATTGGCTAAACGTTTTTTTTTGCAACTTGTATCATCAACTTGTTATAATTATTCTAGAGGTAGGGATTGCACACATTTTCACATGTGTAATGACGAGGACTTCTGCTTCAGGATTAGCACGTGGTTGGAATGGAAAATTGACGTGTTCTACGGGTCAAGATTTTATGCAAGTAAACCTGATATTAACCGTCTAATTTTCAAGTTTCAGCTGCTGTTAGGAAAAAAATGGTCACTCCTCTCAACTGCCAGTCTATGCTCCAGCTCCTGCTAAAACTATTACTTAAAAATATTTAAAAATTATTAAAAATTATTTCGGATTACGCTATACTTTACGCTATTAGGCATACTGAATGCAAACCTGATGATGAACTATTGACGTGTTTGAAAAAAAAACACTTATGTCCTGCTTTTACCTTCATCAAGCATATGATTGCATAGAATTTGTACAACTGATCGTGCTACATGTTACTTGCATGCTCGACTGTAAAAAAATAGTATTTTTCTAACTCGTCTATGCAAATCTAACGAATTAGTAGCGAAATAATGACAGTAACATTGTAACATGCATTCTACCAATTAGTATGTAAGGACAAGTTTGATGTTGGCACGGGGCAACTGGGTACTCATGGTAAAAAAATTAAATGATGAAATGCCGTATTTAGGGAAACCAAATAGTTCCTGTCACAAGTGTTGCTGGTTGTATGTGTCATTGCGTCCAAGCTTTCTCCACACTCTTTGCATTACAATGTGTGCTCATTGGCAGACATGTAGTACTGCCTGTGAGGTTTCTGTAACGCGGATGGGCACTCTAATTAATGCGAGCCAGTTATTCACTACAGTTAACTAAATCACTATTAATTAAATTGTAAAACGGACGCATTGATTCCCTTTAACTACACTTTTTTCGAAACAATAAATACAGATACTGGAAGACAAAAGGTTCCGCACTATATCCAATGGCTTGCACAAAGAACGGCTTTTTTCAGCTTCGGCATTCAATCAAGATGCTATTCAACAGATAGAGAAGTGCCATAACGACATTGAGTATGGCAAATTAAAAATCATTTCAAACTTCCCCTATGAGGGCATTAGCAAATCCGCCGACTTCTTGAAATAACCGCTGAAATGTTTGCCGATACGCTGTTCGATACCCCTGATTCAAATTTAGATAAGTATCATGAGTTAGTTCAAAACAAACTCCAAAGTCACGTCGTCGAACCACGCTACTCCAGTCGAATACGTACTCAAAATTCACAAGTATCTTTAACTATTTTAGACAATTTTCAGAAAGCAGTCAGGCCGAAATCAAGGTGTAAGGAAAGGCCAACTTTCATTTTGGCTTATGACTCACCTGCTAAGCGTGAAGCTGAAAGGCCGCAGCCACCAGTACCTCAAGCTAAAAACACGAGATCTAGGCAGGGAAAATGGGCTGATAAACAAGTCAGTGCAATTAGCCAAAAATGTAATGGTGCAGAAGCCTCTCTGAAATGCCCGATTAGGCGAAAGTTCGAGAGTTCTGAGCGACAAAAAAACGTTTTTCGAGAGATAACAAGTATTGACAATCCTCAACCCGTGTCAGCTTATCGTACAAGACGCTTAAGCAATTGTGAAAACGAGTTTAATTACACTACGGAACGGGAGAATCAAGCCTGGACACCTTTTCAGACGGATGCGATAAACTGTAGTGAATGTGTCAGAGGAATAGAACAAATCAATGCGATCAGCAGATCGCGGCTATCCACCCAAAGACTAGTTGATTGCAGTGACTCAGCATTAGCTGGATTGGACAGCAAATCCACTGGTTTTGAAAATGAGGACCAGAGCCAAAGCTGCGTGTCAGTTCACTTAACTGCCGGTGAACCTCCTAATCGTGATAGTAAAGTGGTTTGCCTTTGTAGTCATGTAAACTACCGTTATGTTCTGAACGGCGCAGACTCAAAGGCAACGATTAATGGTCAAGATTTGTTTCGTGAGAATTTGCTCCTTGATGCTTATCAGAGGATCCAGGATCTTCAGGACGAGAAAGATTTCTG
>VRMD01001751.1:0-15556 GCA_009872375.1 Sminthurides bifidus | reverse complement strand
CAGAGATTTCAATCACTCCCTCCATCCACCTTCCAATCTGTACAAGATGAAGTTATTACTGATCCACGCACACATTCGCTCCTACTACCAGTAGTAGAGGAATACTAGAACTGATGAACTTGACTCTTGTTCAAGTTGAAATTATGTCAACAATGCCGTTATAACCCGTTGTATTGTGTACATCGGAACTCTGTCCCCCTCAGGCTTACCCACTGCTGGACGGTAGCAAGACTAGAGAATTTGTCAATCAGCAAGGCTGGTACCATCTCATGGGGACGAAGCAGTCGGATGACGTCCTCATCCTGGAATATCCAGACGCACCGACGCGCAAAATGTGAGTTCTTTTATAGATGCACATTTTTTCACATGCCCACAGATTGCTTTTCAGGTCTTATTAGGCATGGCTTTTATTCGGATGTGTATCAGCTTTTGAGTTGTGAGAGAGCGCTTTTATTGGAACTCGAGAGGAAATGTGAAACACTAAGCCGTAGATCCAGTACTATGTCGGCGGCAGTATCCACCGGTATTTACAATACTGATAAATTGAAGGGAGATGAGCTCCCGTGCAAAAGCAATACGTTGTCACATACACACATACGACCATATTCCAATATTCTGACGCTGACTGGAAGGAGCCAAATCTCTGAATAAGTACAATACTTTTTTTTGCAGCGAATTCAAGGTTTCTGATTGCGGAAAGCATTTGCTCGCCTTCCCGAAAATTGAACCGGCTGCCAACTCCGTGTATATCACAAGTCTTGAGAGGGGCATTTACCCTTTTATGATATGGAGACCAATTTTTGTGGACATTCGCGAAGCAAGATATGAGGCACGTACAAGCCACTCTGAATGTAACATGTTTTTTCTTCGTCTGCTTCCATTACATTTTCGTTTTCTCTTAACAAAAAGGAGCTGTGTGCATGCCTCTCTGTGTAGCTAAACCTTGTGTTTTTTCAACTTCGCCCAGTCTCACACTCGGAATACCTAATCCTTGTCAGTATGCTTGCTTTCACTAAAACTCTTAATCCGTAGAAATACTATGCTCTCCCCGCCGTTCGCCGTGAGTCAGCCACTGGCTCCCAAGATTCAATTTAAGGCTTATTTTAGTATTCACTCCTCCTTGAGGCTTACGGTTGGGCTTCCAGCATGAGAATTTTCTTCCACACAGATTACACTTGCTGTCCTAAATTTTATCTTCGCTCGTCATTTCAAATTCTCAAGGACGACTTTCTACACTCTCGCTTCAAACAATCTCACAAATTAGAAAGCTTCACGCTTCTATCCGCTGGTCGTTATCTCAAGTCGGGATTTGATGCACCCAAGTCCACGCGTCATCACAGGCTCAGTCCTGACAGCTACAAAGAGTTCCGCTCCATAAAGTCATTTTGAATCATCGAGCCAGGCCCCGTTAGTATTACTCTTAGGTCGTTTACGAGCAGTGCAGATCGAACACGGCCAAGAATCTGTAAACCGGCTTTATCGAATGATGAAAAATGGTTGTGCCAGCGAGAAAGAAACTCGTAGAAATATGTACGAACTGATGCAGTATCAGCGACGATCCTATCATCCATTATATTCTTGAGCTCGAATTAATTTGCAGGCTTGACCAGAGTCAATTGCCATGTTCAGTATCCGCGCCTGGAATCGGAGCGGGAATGGCCACTTTATCTTATCTCTAACTGAATCAGAACAAACTTTGGACCGCAGTGTATCAGCAATCACAGGTCATAAAACGTCCGTAATTGCAGATTCATTTCTCAAATGGCCCATCGACCGTGAAAAAGAAAAACAGAGCTGACCTGTGCAAATTTTCTCTGCGTAGCTTTTACGACGTTAGAATCTTTTCTTGGCATTTGAAAACTTTGGCTCCAGCTCACTCCGATTAGACACGGGCTGCGTTGGACAGTTCCAGCACTCACCGACTAATCGCTGAAAAACATACATTAAGCTGGAACACATGGTTTGCATTGCCGCGGAGGAGCTGTTTGCTTAAAAAATGGAAGCGCAACTTTAAATGAGGCAACTCATGTGGTTATTCAAATGATGCAAAACTGAGAGCAGAACAAGAAAAAAGGTAAAAAATTGCTGCTGCGATGAGGAAAGTTCAGCGAATAGCAAATAGTAACGTGAAAGTTTTCCCATTTTGCAAAACGGTGTTGAAAAAATGTTCTTGGGAAACTCACTCTTCATATTAATTTTTTCCCTTTTAACTTTAATCCAAAAATGGACCTGAAATGAGCTTCTGTATTCGCATGAGTTGTATCGCATAAATCTAGACTTGGGTGAAAGAGGAAATCTCCGGTACTGATGTTCAGGTAGGAAGTTATTTCTGTAGCATGTACTTCGGCATTTTGCTCTTCCATTTCTTTATTGATATGAGACCCAGACATTTCGCTGACATTTTGCTGGAATGCAGCTCGATTTTTCAGGCTATAAAGTCTTCTTGAATTGAAACTGTAGTTGCCTGCTCTTGGAGAGTCGGCTCTTTTAAGAGGTCTTAGTTTTAGTACCGGTTAATAATTATTCTTTAGAAACTTTTAATTTCCCCTTCTGAACTTTCAAACAAGTGCCTAGACATTCTCCAGACAAGTAAACGTGGTTAATCACAAGCAGAAAGTTTGCACAGACATAGGCTCAGACTCCTGGTCTAAAAATAATATACACGTGCTTCACTTTGATGTACTGGACAGTTGGCAATTCCTTAAAACTACTTGAACGCCGACGGAAAGGTATACATTACACACGCAGACAGCTGCTAATTATGAGACAGCCACCTCCAACTATTTCGGTTTTGAGGTTGGAAAATATGCTTTCTTCGTGGTCCACTACGGATGCAGATTGCATAGGATGAAGAACATACCGTTAGGTTTCAGCATGTCTATGATAAAGCAAAAACTATGACTTTCATCCCCCTGTGAGTGAGATGATGTAGTTGTATGATCCAAACTGAGATTAGGACTAATGCAATGATTATATACCTGTCAGAGCCATTAATTACTAACGCTGATTTGGAATCTTACAGTACTTGACGAACAACGGCTCTGTCTTCTACTTTCGCACTGATAGAAAAGCTCCCAAATTCCAAGTGGTTCAAGTGGAGACAGACCGCTTGAAGAATCCAAGATCGTCCTTTCTGCCTGTCATTCCAGAGGATCCCGATTACATGCTCACAATAGTACGCGCTGTGGCCCAGTAAGTGAGAAAATTCTAAATTAATTAACGACTTCATTGAAGAAACTCAGCCTTAACAAAGAGAGCACTAGCCC
Source organism: Sminthurides bifidus (assembly GCA_009872375.1). Lineage (NCBI taxonomy): Eukaryota > Metazoa > Arthropoda > Collembola > Symphypleona > Sminthurididae > Sminthurides > Sminthurides bifidus. The sequence continues at coordinate 12,290 of VRMD01001751.1, read as the reverse complement.
GAGTAACACCATGGAACCTGAAGAATTCCGCTAGTACGATTGTCACATTTCATATAGGACAGCGGTTCACAGAATGACGTCAGCAATTTTGATTTTTCTCAAGTCAAGGAAATAGCTAGCAACCAAGAGCAACCGAAACATCCTAGTACTTATTCATTACGATTACCGCCAGGTTACCAGGTGAGGGAGTAATTAGAGCGTAGGATCGCAAGTCGCAGAGGGAATAGGACTTTGCAGTTACGAAAACATGGTTCCGTTCCGCGTGTCTTGGCATGTAAAGATTCACAGTGGAAGGATTTCCTCAGCTCATTTAGCAGATGTATAAGTCTTGCGTGACAAGCACGTTCAGTACCTGTGCCTGTAACCCTTGGCGCAACATATGTATGCTGCATGTAAAGATTCACAGTGGAAGGATTTCCTCAGCTCATTTAGCAGATGTATAAGTCTTGCGTGACAAGCACGTTCAGTACCTGTGCCTGTAACCCTTGGCACAACATATGTATGTTTCCTTCCGTCCATGTACTCAGACTCTGATTCTGTGCGTCCCACAGGACGAAGATGTTACTTGTCTACTCGGGCAAGGTGGACTATCGGATCGAGATTCGGTTTCGACATGACGGAAGTCTCTTCAGAATGGTGGACTTAAACGAAACGGGATCAGTTTTGGGAATCAATGAGGATGTGAAGGACGAAAGTGATTTCTTCATCCATTTCCAGTCATTGACGAAACCAGGCCGACTGTACCATTGCGCCATTACAGACGACAATGTGATCTGCCAGGTATGAAACTCGATGAGTGATGCTTGATAGCATTGATACCGACATTTGCTTTACTAGTTCATGTTCCCTGAGTCTCTCCTAAGTTTCTTTTACCGATTAAACTTAAAGGGTGCGTCCCAGAATTACTGTTACGCAAATACGTACGCTTCTTACTTAGAATAAATTCATCCCAATCTTCTGTTTTGTTTTCCACACAGATTTTCAAAGACAGCAAGGCCGAAACATTGGATCTGGACGGATTGGAAGTGAATCTCGTTAATTACCCCAGCAAAGATAAAACACTTATCCCTATGATCCTCGTACATAAGAAGGTACGAGCTAATAATCGAAACTGATTTGACTTTGGCTCTTCGCATCCTTTGCTGAGATTGACTCGAGCAATGGATGGCTATGGCTTCTTCTGCAGAAGGGAAACTTGGCTGAAATTCCATATGTGCCTTTCTACGTCAGTCCTTAGCTTGACAGCATACGGTTGAGACTGTCCACGACTCCACGATTTGCTAACCTCTGATTCATCTGGCTTAATGCATAAGCTTAGTTTGAGCTGCATGTGAACAAGCATAAGATTAATTTGGCTTTAAGTAAAACAAAATGAGGTAAACATATGGAGGTAAATGTGCGTTGCCTTCGCCTGACTGCGAGCGAGCAACGCTGCTAATTAATCTTCCATCTGAGAGCAAGGGATAGGGAATTACTACAGGCGGAGAAAACAAGGACGTACGCTTTTCTCTTGCTGTCTACAAGGAAGATTTACACGGCACAGTTCCGGTCACTGGAGACCGCTAGACTACTGATTGAGCTGCAGCTACAGCTACATGGCAACAGTAAAGTTGCGTAAATAAATTGACTCAGTTGATTTTTGGTCGTAGGAAATGGTGAAAAACGAAACGACGCCTTTGCTCTTGGAAGGCTTTGCAGATGTGAACAGCATGTTGACGCAAAAATTTACCATCCCGCCTCTCATCTTCGTCAAGTACTTTGATGGTGTCTACGCTCTGCCTGCAGTACGGGGTTCAAGGTAATTCCTTAAAGCCTGTCGTAATAGCAAATATTATGAACTACCGGTTATTGACCGATCCATGCAGCCGTTACGGTAGAATTGGGACAGAGAGTTGTACATCATCAATGCACACAACTTCATCTTAGTCATGTAACTAGCTTCGCAGATCACACTTTCGCAAAAATCTTACCTGGTGTCTTATTCCCAGACCATTGCACAAGGTGAATGGGTACCTCCGAGAAACGTCAAACTTGACACTTTCATTAGCTTTACGAGCACTTTAGCTCTTCAGTGTGACGGACGTAGAGCTCAGGTCGGTGGGATCTAAAAAAAAGTTGGCTGAGTAATAACATGAGCGTAATTCTTTTAGTCACCAGGGAGAGAGTCAAGACGCGGTTGTGGCCAAAAGTTCAAGGCAACTGGCATTTGATGACTTCATTTCGGCCGCTAATTACCTTATCCAAGAAAAATACACCGGGCAATCAAAGCTAATAATACACGGAAACGGAAATGGTGCCATTCTCACGGGCGGCAGTCTAAACAGAGACCCGGCCTTATTTGGAGCCGTGATCTTCACGTCGGGGTGAGTGCTGAGAAGGAGATTACCTTTTCCTGCTGAGCTTGTCCATGTGAAGCTTTATCAAAGTTAGCAACGGTGGAGTGCTTTAGTGAGATGTGAGACAGAGCTGGCCTGGTAAGAATACCAGCACTCGTTTATGGACCAGCCATTATTTGCTCGTTTACGTTTACGGCTTCAGGAAATCTTGCTGCATGACTGCTTTCCCGACTGCAGTTGCTCGTGAAAGTAACATGCCAAGTCAAATATACAAGGAGGAGCGCAAACGTCTTTATTGCAAATTCGCAATCGAATTTGCCCCTAGGATATGAATTAGACGATAGTGTCCAGGATGAGAGCGGCTGCATCAGGACATTTCGGTCACGTTGCCATGAGCAACGTGCTTCGCTCACATCCCGGCCTGCTTATTTACCATTTCCGGCAAATGCATACCAAGGATTCCCGATTGATTGGCTTTTGGGGATTTGCAGGATTCTTGACGTCGTTCGTTATCACCAGCTTGGGAGAGAATTCTGGGGATTTAAAGATTTCCAGATGATCCAGTCTAAAGAAGAGTTTTTGTCTTTATTACGATTCTCTCCACTGCACACCCTTCAAAAATACCTGCAGAATCAATACCCGCCCATGTTAGTGCTAAACGCAGAACAAGAAACAACAGTTCCGACATTTCATTCGTACAAGTTTTCTGCAGAGTTGCAGCACCGAATTGGAACCTTGAAACAGCAGGTACGTATGTGCGCTATAGATTAGAGATGAAATGAACTCAGAAATGATCCTTTTGTTGTCCTCGCTCTCTTCATCAACATTCATATGTACGCAAGGGAATGAACCTCCCTGTAGTAGGGATCAGAACTGTTAATCAGCTTTAGTTAAAAGAAGCAAACCCTCTTTATAGACAAATCCGCTCCTGCTGTCCGTGGATGTTCGGGATCTATCCAGCTTCAAGGATCGAGAGTTATCAAAGGTACGAATTTTAGTACTAAATGAATAACCATCAGTAAAGCTGAAGAAGAAGAAGAAGAAGGGAATCTGATTAGTTTTTTCCTCGCAGATAAAACAATGGTCCACAATTTTCATGTTCATACGGCACACACTCAACATTGAGTTCAGCTCTGCCTCATCTCCCTTTTTTGACAATTCCCTCGGTCTGATTCTCAGTATTTTAGTCACAATGTACTCGAGGGGATTCCTTTTGTAGTTATTGTTTACCGAAAGATTGACGTTTGACAAGCACCTGTAGTGTAGGTGCGAAACGTCGACAATTCAACACAGAAGCTCCGGCAGGAAGACTGACGCTCCAATTTCCACTTCTTTTGGAAACGTTAATGGAGGCTGGCACGGGTTCACAATATGTATTGACTACAAAAACTTGGAGTCAGAGGGGTGGATGGCGCGTTCAAACCCCACTGACACTTATTATTGAGTTAGCGTACATTAGGAAATCGTGTTTCCTTGAGCATGATCCAGTTGATTAATGGAATACAGTGACTGTTTAAGCGTTTATTAACATTCAGAGTCTAAGTTTCCCTTGTTTGATTTTGTCATAGAGTTCCTCCGTCAAGGGGACATACTTACCGTTGACCAGTACGTACATTTTTGTCATTAATATTTGATAGGTCAAAAGCCTCTTTTTGCAAATCACCTTTTCGAAGTTTGTAAGTACCAGTGAGTTCTACGTTACGGTTTAAGATTCGCAGAAAGCAAGGCACTGCGTATATGGGTAAGGATTTTAAAGCTCCCGCAATTAGTTTATCCAAGTCCAGAGTATGGTCCGGATCAGAAACGGCCGCCATGCCTGCTCGGCCCTCTGTGCCGGGCACTTCAACTCCGTACACGGCCACATCATTCAGGCCGCACAAACGACTTAGTGTGAGCTCTACTTCCATGGTAGAAACGTTTTCGCCCTTCCATCGGAAAGTATCTCCCACCCGGTCTCTGAAGTAAAAGTAACCGTAGTCATCCATCACCATGACATCACCTGTAAAATCAAAGCAAGTGGAATTCAGCATCCCCTTTGGCAATTTCAAGTACATAGTGGTTCTGCAGCCACATAATTGAACAAACTTCATTTGAGTTTATTTCTGAGTCCTGGTCTCAAGCTTACCGGATCTGAATGCAATATCGCCTTTGGAGAACACATTGTGAATGATTTTGTTACTCGTGGCCTTCTTGTCCATATACCTGTGTGTTAATAGTACGGTGATGCAATAAAAGCAGTCATTTTTAGTAATAACGATGAACAGGATATTTTTCTTTTCATACGTAATTCTGACTACATGATCATCATATGTGCTCAAACAAAATTGATTAATACCCTGGGAAATCACGCAGCGGGGTTGCTCGTATAGCGGCTACGACTTCGCCAACTTCATTGGGTTTGCACTTTATTGTGAGACCAGTCTTTGGATCTCGTATTGGCTCACCAGTCACAGGGTCAACCTTGACTATTGCCATGGGGTAAAAGGGGAGTAAAATCCGAGGAAAATGTCCCACCGCCCCCTTTTTGTTCCATATGTTCGCTGAAAATGAGTCGGTCGTTATTCCAGCCATATTAGAAATTTCTCATCACCAGTAGAGACCGTAATTAAGAGCTCCTTTGAACAATAGGGTGTTCTTGGCAATTCAAAGTGCGAGCATCACGGAAATTAAAGAAAAACAAGAAGGAATTGAACAAATTCAACTCACCCATACTGCAGTTTCCTTCTGTGGCACCGTAAAATTCCAGCATTTGTGGAACGCGGAAACGCTCTATGAATTCATCCCAAATTTCTGCTCTCAAGCCCGTTCCGATCATCAAACGAACATTGTGGCTTATATCTTCTGGCTTTGGTGGTTGACTCATTAGGAAGCGGCAAATCTCGCCGAGGTATTGCGAAACCTGTGAGCACGGAATGCAAGGTCAGTGGCGCCCAGTATTAGACTCGTTGCCAAGGCGAAATAAACTTATCAAATACTTTGTAATTCTTTTGTGACCCTAACTGCTGGTTCCAGTGTAATACTTAGCCGAAAATCCCTTTCGGGATGTCCTATAAACTTTCCCTTTTATTGCATCCCACGCCAAGAGGACAATTTCGGAAAGAAACTCATTAAACGGAGATGAGGCACTTGTGTCACTCTGTTGACTATTTTCTGCGAATCTTATGTAACTCACTCACCGTCACGTTGTATCGGATACAATCGCTCCAGAACTTGGACGCAGAAAACTTTCGCGTAATCACTACGCTGCAGCGGAATAGGACTGCTTGACTAATGGCCAGCGCACCTCCCGCCATGTGGTACAACGGCAGCGGAGTCAAGAAAACGTCATCCGCTTTCATTCCATACACAATGTATGTCCCTACGCCCACTAGGAAAAATCTGTGAGAGAGAAACATCATCAAGTTGAGCATTTTGCATCACAGCTGTGACTTGCAACCTCAGATCTCCCGTCTCCTACAATCGTTAGTAAAGCAGTAAAGCTTACCTGTGATGCTTAATTACTGCAGCTTTGGGAAGACCCGTTGTTCCTGAGGTGTATACATAGCACAGATTGTCGTGAAATCCAATGCTCTTTGAACTGTCCGGATCCCGAGTACGCATCTCCTTGACTTTGTCGCTCAAGTTTTCCGAGTTTGCAATCTCCGGGGTACTTCCATCGAAACAATGGTACGTAACGTTTTTCAGTTCACCCAAATCCACCACGTCTTTTATGGCTGCATTTGAAAAATGTATCGTCAACCACTCAATTCAGGAGAAACTTAATCAGAACTTCTGTTTTGGGAAGAAGTTGGCTACACATCGGCTACTGTCTCACCTGATGCGAGTTCCTTCTCGTAAATGACTGCTTTAGCATTAGCAGCTTTGATGCAGTGTTGCAGTGACTCCAATCTTAAGTTAAAGTTTACAAGGGCTGTGGCAACACCAAGCTACACATTCCACCAATACAGATTGTCAATTAAAGTAAAGCATTTTTACCATCATAATCTCATAGCCTTTAAGTCAGTCAATCCTCTTACCTTGCTCAAACCTATCCATACACACGGATACTCTGGCCTGTTTGACATGACCAGGGCGACAGAGTCTCCTTTCTTGAACCCTTTGCCGGCAAAGTAGTGTGCAATTTGATTAGAGAGCTCATTTACCTGTAACATATACGATTGGTAAGTAGTGCGAATTCCTTACAGATGAATTCAATGCCAATACATTTGAATCAGCCGTAAAAACATGTGGAGTAAACGTACCTGTTTGAACGTTAAATAGCGGTCCTCGAAATAAAAGCAGACTTTGTGTGGATCTTGTTGGGCATTCATCTCCACGAAGTGTCCAACTGACAGATTTCGGAATTGCCATAGTCTCAGTGTGACAATGAAACGGAGGCCACGGGTAACGAACCTAATGGGAAAAAATCATCTAGTGCGTACTTGATACAGTTCAAACCAAACATTGATTGCCGTTTTCTCCGGAACAAATACGATCTGACTACAACGTCAGGCTGAATAAAGCCAAGTTGAACTGTCTGGTTTTAAGGAAAACTTACACAAGATCTCGGCGGAGAGTTTTGGCGGAAATTAGAAGAAGTTTTACGAATTCTAGCAACCGTGCGAAAATGCCAATTGACAGAATTCCATCCACAAGTTCGGTGAGACCCATCTTTTGTGGAAACGAGCCGGGCTCTTGAACACGTGCACAAGGAATCCGAGGTTAAAACAGCAGTGATGCTACAGCACCACAGCAAGACACTTGTGCTGAAAGGGAAATTGCCCGAAGGAAAAGTTACGTAGTCCAGTCGTTGCAATCAAGTTTTGTAGGTATTAAACAGTACGGCAGATTACACACTCTGGAAATCCTGCGAGAGCATGATCGTTTCGGGCATTTCCCACCACAGAATTCTGTATGTAGTGCAACAGGTTTCCTCCAGCACAGATGAGCACATATACACCTGAGCCGGCCTCGTCTTCATGGAATCTGGTCAGTGAAAAACAGCTTTTTGTTCCTAACTTCTTGCGTCACTAGTTCCTTGCTGTGTTTTTTCAATCATTCTTTCCTCCCAATCTCCAACCGTCAGTCAGTACACGCTGTTCGGCTGTTCCCGTGGTCAAAACAAAAGTAATGCAACTTCAGCTCCTATGCTTCAGCTATGGGTAAAAAGGTCAAGTGTCGACCTTCCAGATTCTGAGCTGGAACCTATACAAACTGTCTAAAACTGTGATTGAGTTGCTCACATGTCTGCGAATATTCTTAGTCGTAGCAATGTTTTAACAAATAGCACGTTTATTATCTTATCGACATTAGTTTGAATAGAGTTTTTCTAGTAGAAGCACGAGGTTGATTATGAACAAATGGTTGACTTTAGTAAATACAATCATGTGTACACCGCTCGTGTATCATCTTCATTTTATCGGTATTACGTATTGGTCAAAAGTACAGCACTGCGAGGTTGTGATTCCCACCGCTTCTTCAACCCGTCTCATCTATCCTGCTTCTGGTGATTTTTTCAGCTAGTGCAGTCTGGACTTGTCTTTAAAAGTACTTTGACATTTGAAATGTTATCTTCTTTCAACTCTCAATGTCAGAAACTAGTTACAGCACTGTCAAACTGGATCCATTTTAGTCAAGTTCTGTAAAGAAGTTATGAGTCTGTACGCACGGCTATGCCCCACGTGTGTGTGTAGCAAGTTGGCACATAGAGTGTGGGCTCACACATGCTCCAAACGTTGAGCAATGGGATGATCTCTAGAACTGGACTCTGGGAATTGATCATTGGACTCTAGAACACAGGAGCACAACAATGGAAAATCCACGCAATACTGTTCATGGAGATGTGAAAAGTTGGTATTTTTGGAAATCAAAAAAACACTTAATTCCAGTATTTTTTAATTCCACAGCTGATTTTTTTGACCAATCTAACGTCAAGATTTACCGGCACATCTAGAATATTTTGTACAAGTTTCTTGGCGATGTGCTCAGGAGGAGCGCTCGCTACTGAAGACCAGATGATAAAAATTTGAGTATGTTGGGCATAAGAGTTGCGTGAGAGGACTTTGATTCGAGAACTGTGAGTTGCTAGATGGTTTTCAATGTTGTAATGCCATTGCTTGATTTTGCGGTGGTGCAAGAGTCACTTCCTCGGCCAAAGCGCATCATCAACAACCGCAGCCTACTGCACGTACAACGTGGAGTGAATTGCATCACAGGTAAACAGCCTGCCTGCTTGCACCAAGCTGATTGCGATAACCTGGTCTCTATGACATGGGAACCTGTTTTCATTCAGTCCGACCTGTCTCGTACATGTGTACATGCTCTACGCAAAGTGTACGCAACAAAAGTCCCTTCGTCAGACTGCTCGTGTGATGCAAGTCAACTTGCAAAAACCGCCATAAGCTCTCACATTAGCTCTTTATTTGTTGATTAGGAACGAACGATAGTACGAATAATAGATATCAAAATGTACATTAGGCAGTGATGCAAATAATGTGAGCGTACAACATTATTTCATAGAAATCCATTCATATCATGAAACTAAAACCTTGCACTTCATAGTAGCTTCACAACACATCAAAGCCAAGTATTGCAATAACAAGCGAAGGACTTGAATCTTTTGAACAATTCATGGGCTATTAAATGTACTCGCACAATTTTAAGTAACAGAATGGGCTATTGAGTAACGTGTGCAATCAGCCTTCCACTCCCTAACTGAATTGAAGGAAAGCCTGATCGGTTATTAGTTCAAACTCATGATGTTTTTCTGCTCTTCTACTTATTTCCCTTTCAGAGAATATCAAATAGGATTAAAAACGTTAAAAACATGAAATTTTATACCCCTGCGTTTTTGAACTTGCCGTGTGATTAAGTCTCAACGAACCTAATGGATAATACTTCTTTGACACAAAGTATTCAAACTTAGGCCTTGGAACATCGAGTTGCAAAAACAGCCTTCGCCTTAATTCCTATCATCAAATGTTGTGGGCTCGTGAAGCCGAGTGTACCTTGTGCAGTTTTCCGCAATTTTTCCTTATCCTGCCTTACATGTGTAAAATAAAATCTCGTTCAAAGTATCATACCAATGCGCGAGCTCCACCTATGACTCATTCACGAACTAAAAGACGAAGCAACGTTTGCTTTACCGGTGTCTCAGATGCTCCTATCCTCTTTGTCAAAGGAAAGAGGGCTGGCAAGAAGACTTGTAGTGCACAGTATTGACTAAAATAAGGGGTTTAGAGTTCAAAAAACTAGCTAATAAGCGACAGAATCTAACTTATAGTTATGCTTGATAAAAAATCGTAATTGCGTTAAAAGAACTAGCTCTAAAATATGGTATGATAATGGCGCTTTTCCTCATTGCTGTCCATCTTGTAAGTTACAATGCAGCTTCGTCCTGTGAAGAACACAACAAAATGAGCCCATGATTAAAATTGAAGCTATCACAGAGTAGCAAAAATCATGTGGGGTAATACAATACAAGTTAAGTATCGATTTTCATGTAAGTAGCAGAGCTGTTAGAGTACCAAGCTAATCTAGTATTTCCACGTAATGGGTGAGCAACAAGCGGGTATTCCGAGACGCATTTTCTGAGCCACTAATTAATTGAGAAGCTGTAGTCTATCGATGAGACCGATACCGCTTGTGGTTACCTTGTTAGCTGGTAGCCGTAATGGTACAAGACCCGTGTCTCGGGTAACTTTTGTACCAAAACTCCCCGGGAAGTGAAACAAGGGAGCGAATTCAAAACCACAATAACGGAATACCCATAAGAGCCACCCTTTTACGCAAACACGGCATGGCACAGATAATTCTTTAAGAAGGATCTGGTAATTTCTGAGCCATGGCGAATAAGATTATCTATGAATGTTTACTCACATCTTTGGTTTCTCCCTTGGCCACAGGATCGTAGACGTACTCATTGCGTGGCTTAGGTGCCTTCATGGCGTTTTGATAAAGAAGGCCTGCAACAGCACCTCCAAGGCATGGGCCCATCCAGTACACCTGGAAATGATTTTCAGCTCATTTAGTATGCAATAAGCGGAGAAACTGAGAGTTTGCTAGAAACAATCGTTTAAACCTACCCAATGTTCTATCCATACGCCACTAATCACAGCTGGACCAAATGTCCTTGCGGGGTTCATGCTGGATCCAGTGTATTTGATCTATAGATTTGAAAAAAACTTTACTGTAATTCAAATTCTATTGGTTCAGATCTTGAACTCATTTTTGATTTTCTTACAGCGACCAAATGGCAAGCCGTAATTGACAATCCGATTGCCAAAGGCACAGATCCCTTGACATCGTTCCGGTTCTCGTCGCATGCCCCCAAGACCGTCAACACCAGAACAAAAGTAATGACTAATTCAATACCAAATGCCTGTGCAACGTCGAGATCGGCAGCCGGCACTGTTTGTCCCAGACTGTTTTCAGGTTCAGTAGCAGGGGACAAGGCCTATTTAATTATAGAATAGAATGAAATCAAATCATAAGCCTGAGAGATCTACATTAACCTCTTCGTACTATAAACCATCGAGGATTTCGTCATAATACAAGTAATTGTACCTTTAAGATGGCAGCTCCAGCTATTCCTCCAAGGCATTGAAAGATGATGTACAGAGCAGCTTTAATGGGCTTGATCTTTCCAGCCACAAGTTGACCAGTGGTTACTGCGGGATTTATATGGCATCCGCTAATGTGTCCAATGGCCTAAAAACCAGAAATTTCGAATCTGAAATCTTTGATTACCAGCCAAACAACCAAATTTGTAACCTCTTCTTACCTGAGCCATTGTTGCAACAGCAATACCAAAGGCAAGAGAAATCTGCACGTGTGATGGATCAACACCATCCCTCTTGAATTTCAGACAACTGCCGCATCCCACGAAAACAAGGACTAAAGTTCCAACGAATTCCGCCAGCAGGGTCCTTCCATACTGACCGGTCCTTTGCAATTTCGGTAAATCCAGACATTTCTTTTAACGAAAAGCCCATCTGCTCGATCAAAAATTTCACACACTCATTAAAATAATCCTAAGATTAAACAAACCGACCTATTATACTCAGAACCGCAACTTGCTTATGTAGCAAAATCTACCAAAATTATGAAGCTACTGCCTAAGCTGTTGAGCAACATGAGGCTCTGCCGGGGGCCAAAGTTTTTCTGGCATATCGGTTTTGCTTCCCAAGTGTCTACGTTGTAAAGACACTAATTAAAGCACATTAGAAATAGTTCAGGTGTCGCAGAATGTGAAGATCGCTCTCCAGCTCTTTCCCCGTCTCGCCCTGACACGCTTGTTTATTCACTTGCATTTCGATAGATGCAAAACGTTCGTGTTAGCTCGAAATTTCCCTAACATGCCTATAATTAAGTTCGTCTCCGACATGCAAACGTATTTACCTTCACATTCACCTGTCAAGTAATTACGGCAAGCCACCAGATCCACTACAATGCTTCCTACATACACAGTTGATTAGCAGATGCTGGCGATAACTCTTTGACGAAGAGCTTAAACAAATATTTATGGCAAACTTGCTAATAACTAATGACTGACACAGGGCTTCCAGTCCTAACTCAGAAATCAATTAGGCTAAATTCTACATTATATACCTACATGCAGATGACACAACTGTAAGAGCTAAAGCTGGCATAGCACTCACTGAACAGTTATCATACACAATGCTTTTGCCACGTTAAATCTCCTGTCAGTAGTTGCACAGTTGCTTCTTAAGTTAATATTGATGCAGATGCTCGAGAGCTAAAAAAAACTCTTGCTTTTCGAACTAAATTCTTGAAATAATCATGCTCGAAAGCCAGCATGGAAGCTAAGTTCATTTAAAGTTAAAGCCCATAGCAATAACAATCAAGCTGCTCGCAAATTACTAACGACAGATCCATTATAACTGTCTGATTTCCATAAGCAGCTTCAATTCACGTGCAGTCCATTCATGGCTCTTACATAACTGGCACTTTTGC